>JAQFYG010001812.1:0-17173 GCA_034694325.1 Entomobrya corticalis
ATGGGGTCAAACATTGAAATTAGAGCTAGTGAGCTGAAACTTAGATCCTAGAGATCTTTGATGACGGGAAGTTCAACGAAAATAGTTTCATGATCATATGACCTCATTTGACCTTCATTTATGATTGATTTCTTTGGTACATAGGTTCATATGTTTACATATTTATTTATTTATTATTTAAAGGTCATCCTCTTAGAAAATTAAAAGCTATCAAGCAGTGGCACGTGTGGTATTTGCCAGTTTGACTACTACGTCGTATGAAAAAAAAATATTCTCAAAAACAAATTGAGTAACAGTCTACAAGCTTATTATATACGTATCCGTTTTTACCTTCTCAAATAACCTGTAATTACTTCAAAGTAAACTACTCAAGTTATTATTTAGTTTTATTACATAAAATAATACTAAAAAAATGGGTGTGTAAATATCATTTTTACGTAGGCCGATCAAAAAAAACACTTTTCGAAAATTGGATTATATGTCGATACATGGACAATGATAATACAGACAAAAAATTTTAAGTAACATCAAGATAAAGTAAAAGTCAAGAGTGCTTATTTATTTTATTATTTTGTTACCTAACTCCATATAATGACTAATAATTTTACAAAATTGTCTTATAACTTTGTATTTGATGTTAACAAATGATAATAAGCCAAACTATTCTACTTTCTACTGCGTCATCCCCCAAAATCAAACATCATACTATTATGCCATACAAAAGAAGGCAATCTTTATTTTAAATCAGTTTTGTTATCTAAGCCATAAATCCAGACGAAAACTGATAGGCACCAATAAAAAACATAAAATAACCTGTAAACTACTTGTTTTTGAGCCAATTACATATACAAAGATTAAATCACAGAAGCAAAAGGTCACTTTGTCATTTAATTTGACTTTCTTTGCTTATTAGAACATATGAAAATGTGAAAAGTAAAGGGTCAAAACAAGTATCTAAAAGAAATGAACAAACGAGCCATGTTATTTAGTCATATGAGTAATGAAAGGGTTAGCAAAAAAAAACAAATAAAAAGGGATTGCTTTCAAAAAAAAACATTTTTTTATCGACAACTTGTAAAAGACAAAGTTTATTTTCATTTGATTGAATTGCTGGTCCAATAACAATATAATAAGCAACCTGTTATTTTTTTAGATGGCACAAGGACGTCCTTTCTTCCTACACACAACGCGTGTCTCTCCCTCTCCTTTTCGGTTGCTCGCACAACACAAACAAGAGGGGAAAGCCCTCGTCGAGGCCACGCCATTGAAGGGCCCCGACCTGAGCATTTTATTTTTTTAGAGTGAAAGCAGCAGTTTTGCATGTTTGGCTATTAGCTTGGCCTTTTTATATCTTTTTGTTTCATGACTGCCGTCATCATATTTCCCATCATCATCTCTTCATCGACATTCATTCTGTTGAAGAATAATGAATTTGAATTGATCAAATTTTCGGCATTCTTTTGAGATAATTGAATAGGAATTGGTTTTTTTTTGAATATGATATTTTGTTTATTTTTTTTCTAGGAAAATAATAATAATGATTAGAATGTAAATTGTATAAAAAAATATATATGTGTAGGTAAACTCATTAGAGTATAATTTGATGAATGATAGTTGATTGAAATAAATTATCTTTTGCATTCAAAGGAAAATGTCATTAAAATAAGAGCTTGTTACAGTGATGATGATGTTGATTGTTCTAGCGACGTCAAGTCACAATCATAATAGCAACAATTAGGTATACCAGCTGCACGTATATAAGCTTGACTAACTGAAGACAATAATTGTAAATGAAATGAATTTCATTTTGAAAGCTTTATAGAAAAATTTTGTTTGTCTGTCTGTCCGGCTTTAAAAAAATGTTTTTACCTTTATAATAAAGTTTTATATTTATAGATAGATATTCTCAGATACTTTAATAAAATATTTATATTTTGATTTTCAACATTTCAGCTGCGTTATTAAGATTCTGTAGCTTTTTGATTAATCTCTGGTTTTACTATCTTATACTTATTTACATAAGAATAGGAAAGGTTATCTTGTTTACGGTATAGCATGGCTGGCTTGGGGCTTTCACAATGAAGGAAAGCATGGAGAAAGCGTGTACATCTCTGCATGTATGTGTGTACACGTATATGCATATGTATCTGTATAAGCCTGAGGGTGAGAGTCACGGGCGAGACAGTCACATGCACACCGAAAAAAGTGAGCTATTTTCTCCCCCAACTCAAGTCGCAAACTTTGCGAGAGCCCCATTTTCTCTCGGAGCGTGCAAGGAAAAAGCATAGAAAATCATGTTTATGGGGCTGTTCCCAAATAATGTACACCTATTTAATCCCTTTTTTCTTCGTCATAACATAGTTTTATGAAAGTTTTTAGTAGTTTTTTGGCAAATTTTGATAAAATTTTTGAATTTTTTTTAGCAATATAATTTTGAATATTTGAATAAATTTTGAATGGGAACGGACCCGTTTTGCTTTCCCCTTTGTTCATCAATGGAAGGTTAAGTTGAGCAAGTAGCGGGAAAGAAACGGTGTGCAAGTTAACTACCTACTTTGTTCACGCATAACGCCATATGCAATTTTCATAAAGTTTTTTTTTCATAAGCTCGAGGGATATGCATAAATAAATGCATGCATGTACCACATCATAGAACATACGTTATAAAAATTGGGTAATATTTTAAATGTTAAAAATTAATTAGTTTAATTTTTAATTCATATTAGATGTTGGGTAACATTTTAGTAAATTGGCTGCGAAGTGGATGTTGAAAAAAAAAGTTATGGAGAAAGTTGCATGGGTGGTTTGAAATTAATTTTGTTGAAAACTTTTATGAAAAGTAAGGAAACTAACATATTACATAATTCGGACAACATATATCTTTTTTTAAATGTTTCACATTTGAAATATGTGATTTATCACAAAAATCCCACACTTTTATTCTCGAACAGATCATGTTTTAAATTAAACATTGATGTGGGAACATGACCGGCCTACGTGGATAACAATTTGTTTTTTTTTCTGTCTTCATAACGGTCATTGAGACCTTCACCATTAAAAATGTTTTAAGGGTACAAAATGTAGGCGAGACGGACTTGATGCCGTTTCCCGTGATTTTGGTCATTATATTTTTAATGTTATTCTATATCTTTCTTACAAAACATGAAATGGAATATATATTTTTTGGGGAGAAAATTGAGACGAAACGCGATAGAAAGAATGGAGTTTTATCTGTCGAGGGCTCCGCCCCCGTTGTTATCTCATCTGACGAAAGTCATTATCAAATATTATTGAGTAATATTTTTAAAAATCGATGAAAAATAATAGGAAAATAAATAGTTTGCATCATATAAAGCTTATGGAATAAAAGTTATATAATGTAAATATAAACCACATAATAGCCAATTATAGTTGATATTATTCTGGAACAACATATTTTTAGACTATTATTTTCAAAATATTTTGTTTCTTATGATTTTTGGGGTAAATAATAATTTGATATTGATATAGAAAAGGAGTTTTCCTCTTCCCACGTCCCACATAACATGAAAGTAGGTGTACAAATAATGGGATGTGTTCTTTATCTCCGGAGGTTAAAGTTATTATTACATAAGTTTAAATCTCGTAAATAATTAATCTGTTTACATGAATAATATGTCGAATGCAAATAAAATAAAGGTTTTTTTTCTTTATTATTTCCTTTTAGTATTACTTTAAAAAAAAATTCTTTGAGTTTTAGGAGAAAGCTGTAGAATAAACGGATTAAAAACAGGTAAGCTTAATGACGTTGGAGAAAAACGTCAAATATACACTGTATTTGCAACAATTTCCCGAATTCCTTGTTTCAATCTGTCAATAAGTTAATAAATAGTATTTTCTAAGATTTATTATATTTAAAAAATATTTAATAATATATTACGTATACTTAAAAAATACTTCAAAATTTAATAATTTCAATAACAACTCGCATTAATATTGAATTATATAAAAACTAATTCATACAATAAATTCCAATATACATACTTGTAATAAAAAGACTTGTAGTAAGTACCTCAACACTTAAGTTATTTCAATCTTCAAGAAATATATTCGATTAAATTTGACTCTTTTTATTTACGTCACACAACTTAAGCCACAAAAAATGTAAAGCCTCTTTTTTCCAAGCCGCTTATTTCACTTGCTATGAAACAAATTATCCTTCTTAACCATTATTTATTTATTCATTATTATTATTTGTTTCGAAACGGTTCATACGTTCTAACTAAACCATATAATAACATCATGTTAAGGAATAGTCATCATTAACAAAAAGAAGTGTGTTACCTACCAATTTCATTGTTTTATCATTAACCACGCCACACGTACAAAACTTATCGAAACGTAACCTGCTATACAGATACACAAAGGACACCAAAGTTTGTAACGAACTTTCCGTTACAAAATAAAAGCCAAACTTTTTTTAATACAAGCCATATTGCAATTTATACTGGCATTTTACATCACATATCACGCTCCCGAACCGCGTGATTCCACAACAAAAAACAAAGATAATAAATAATAATAATAACAAGACATGTAATATAATTGAGTAATTTAAAACTACCAGCAGTTACCTTGCGTAACGACCTCACTTTTTCTCCCCAATTTTCCATTATGATTGACGAGCAACCTGTTATTTTACCAGTCATCTGTATTACATTTCCTCTAGGAAAAAAATATCTTACGTAAACCATTATTCATATTATGTACGTGCATCAATTTAATATGAAAAAATATACATCACATAACCAATATATTAATATTTTATCAATCTGCTTATAATAAGATTGAAGATACTTATTTTTTCTGGAGAAAATAATAGCAAATTATTATAATATTTTGAGAGAAAAAAAAACGTGTCATCGCATCAAATTCCACCCACGGAAATATATGTTATTCGGCGTCATCTTGAGATTCATGAATGATTATAGAAAAGTTATAAGATTGGAGATTTCATTCTTTTTCCCCGTCTATCTTTCAATCGCAATGGAAACTTTTAGCCCTTTTTATTCGCCTGAGCTCTGCTTTTTTTGGCAACGTGACTGCCAATCTATTTGGAATAGTTTTTTTTGGGTAAAGGATCTCCAAGAACAAACGTGGTGTGGTAGATGATGTGTTACATCATCGCGTGCTTTTACGTAAATAATGACGTGTTTTTGTATGTTTTCATTAGAATACGAATAATTAGCTATAATAGAACAAACAAAAGAAAGCACAAAGGAAAGCAGAGAAAGTCGGATAAACAACAAATTTGAAGGAAAAGCCATACAAAGTTTCCATTTTCATTTCATTTTTCATTTGAATGCTTTTCCCCTGTCTTTTCACCATTTCATCTCTTAAAAAATCATATACTACTTTATTGTCTATTCCAAATAGGTATTATATTTTAGCTCCTCTTTTGTTTAAATGATAAAAGGGAATCCTTTCAACATAATATTTCGTATGAAATAGTACTCTGTACTTCGCTTTAATAAAATAAAGCTTCCACTTCCACGATAAAAAAATCTCATTTCCTTTCTATTCGTATACGATTACTTAATGTATTCATGTTTAAAACAGAATAATCAATATATTTTTAATAATTTTTATTCTCACAGGAAATCTCTTGAGATAGGAGGAAATAATTTAAGTATTTTTAATATAAGCATATCTAATAAATGCACACACGCCAAGATAATGTATAGTTTAGATTGAAGTAAACAAAGTATTTTCAAATGAAAAAAAATGAAAGGTTCATTAAATTCAAAATGTCGTGCAATTTAAAATGAAAAATACAAGTTTTTTTCTATTAAAATTGTGAATCCCTATAAATTTTATGTGTACACTTCTCTTATTTAATATAACATAATATTATCAAATATTATTTTCATATACATCCCCATCCGTCTTTTGAGTCTTTCTCTTTGTCTACTATACTATTATAAATTATAAATTTCATTTCATACATATTATCAAACACACACATAACTTATCTGTAAAAGATAGGCACTTACATACTTACATAAACATAAAATCGCTTTCAAGTGGGAAAAGATAAATTCATAAAAATACATATAAAAAGCCAAAAAAGGCTTGACATGAAATAGACAAAGTTATGCAAAACTTAGAATTAGATAAGCCATATAAAAGCGTTATCAAACGAAACCACCAGCAACATCATCATCATCATCATCATCACCACCTTCTTCCATAATATTCCATATAAAGTTAATATATAAAATTTTTTATATGAATATCAAAGCCCATTTTATAATAAGAGGTTATGCTGATGGTGATGATGAAGATGAAAAAGAAGGATGGAAAATGATGATGACGTTGACGATGATGTGCCAAGTGCTTCTGAACTTGTGACAGGGTTTCATAAGTAATCTTGAATCTCTCCATTCCAGCACAGGCAGACAGACACCCAAGAGATGAAATTTGAAGCAGAAGAAGAATAAAAGCAACTTTATATTTTCAATTTTCCCTTGAACTATTCAAAAAAAGGACCAAATACTAAATAAACTTATCTGTTATTATGTAACACCAGAAATATTATAGTTTGAAGGAAGGAAGAAGGAGGAATATTCCATTTCCTTTTGGGTTTTATGTATGCAGTATCCTATCCCTTGAAAAATACTTTATTTTATATAACAGCCTATTTATTATTATAACCGACAAAGTGGCATATATAATAAACCAATTATATAAATAGAATATGAATATAGTATAACCACTTTTTGTGTGATTTTTATACGGGAGTTACGTAAAATAAGAATAAAATCTTTGATAAAATGATAGTCATGTACACATATTTATGCAGCCCTATTTTGTTCGAGATGATTATATAATATCCTTTCATTGTAATGTGTCGTCCTCCTTTATTTTCTCTGTCACATAATAAGAGTAGCATTTAGGTATGCCAATGTGGTTGCGGCTTTTTGTTTTTTTTTGTCGGTTATGCAACAATAGCAAAAAGTTGGAGTGGAGTGTTTTGTTGAGGTGTTGGGTAACACGCTGCATAACAATGAGATGTGGAGAGATTCAAAATGAAGAATGAATGCAGGTCAAAATGGAATAAAAACGGTTGTTTTGTAACGGCCGTTTTCTATTGTAGTGGTTTATTACTTACAACTTACAAGTGATTTGCTTTTTGTGGAAATTTATAGCTTATGTAAGATTTATAGGTAGATATATGTTTTTAGAAAGTTGATTGTAAAATACGAGGAAAAAGGATGCTTTTGATGTTGGATTATTATGCATTATGGAAAATAAATGGAGATTATTCAATCTCTCTGTCTGTCTAGGATTTTCTGTTCGTGGTCTGCTCTCGTAATAATATAGTTTGTTTTGTTTGTTTTTGTTACGGAATAATATTGTCGCATGTCTCAAGTATCCCCGCTTGGTAAACAGAGGATTATTATAAGGCTATTTTGCCTGAAAAGTTTTTGTAGTCTGTTTGTTTTATTTAGATTTTGGGAAGGATGATAATGATAAAGAATATCTGTGGGGTGAAGTGATAATGATGACTGACAGGAAATAGTTGGATAATTTGAATGTTTTAGGTGTTTTCTGGTACTCTGGAACTGGAAGTATATAACTTTGGGTATGAATTTATTAGTTTGGATTATGCAACATATTGATATTTATGAGAATCTGTTGGATTTGTTATCAAATATGTATGATGCTATTATGTACATCACTCGTGTGGTTATGATGATGATGGGAAATGACATGACAATATGAAAATATTATGTAACTCGTAAATAATGATCCGGATGGATGTAAGCTTTGATGCTTATTTTTTGTTGGAAAAAATGGTGACATTTTGTCATGTCATTTGTCTATCATCAAAGGGAATATATACATTTTTATGTAAGTTTTTTTTCTGTATAAAGCTATATGATTTGGTAAACTATAGTTTAAAGATAAACTAACATTTTGTATTGCCGCGTGTTATTGTTCACGTACTCCATAACCTATCTGTCACTTTTCATCTTGAAAAAATAACTCATTTGTTCTTTTTTTTATACAAATGGCATATATAACCATTAATTAGAAATTGAGCGTTTATATAACGAAATTTGTAAACAATTAATTTTTAATGATTTGATAACAAAATTAATTGTGATTGTCAAGCGTGTAGTATTAGTTTACTCAACGCTAAAATAACAAATAATTTTGGAAATAAATAATTATGTTATGTGACAAATACTTATAATTAGTAAAAACTATATAAAAAACCTCTGGAAAATGATATATAGATAATTATTTTTTCCTTTAATGAATTTAATGAATCTTATCACCTGTTATTTAACATCATCTCATTAAACTAGTATGCATCACTCATTTTTTTCAACGTAACATCAACCCCGGCACGGTGAGAAATGACGATAATTGATAAATCCTATACTGATAACATTTACTATATAATATATATATATATATGATATATCTATTAAGATATATATCTATCAGGGTCTGCTTACGCAGATTGCACTAATATTTTTCATTTAATCCGATTGATTTGTCGTTATGTCATGTCACATGTTTGACTTTTTTATCCGATCCACGATCCCCGCAAGCTCATCAGTGAGCATTCACGTTCAACTAAAATTAATCAAATGTTCTTCTTTTATTACCGCTGATGACCCTTTCCTACAAAGTCATAATAATAATTATAAACTTAATATATATAACAGACGATATCCATTCATATAATTTATCTCAAATCTCATCTCAAAAAAAATTATCGAAGAAAGTAGCAAGTTTGTCCAGTTGTGCGTTGTGCATGTCTCATGCCATAATCATCACGTTTTTAATGTATTTTTTTCTGGATCATTTGCCTTTTTTGTTAGTTTTTTTTTACTACTACGTCAATACACTATTATGCTGACTGACAAATAACAGGAGACAGAGGGCAACGGCTAAAGTATGAAAGTATGTTCCATATCAGTTGAGAGATGAGATTTAAAGATTGTAAATTTTACTATGAAAAAGAAGAAGATTTTTTACATATTATTTTGTACCGTAACGTCAAGATTATTGATGCAGTACAGTGATCTCTCATTTAAAAAATAATTATTGTATGTAAATGTGAGTGTTTAAGATACAAAAAATGACTATATTTTTAACAGGTTGATATTAATGTATTCATAACTGATGATGATGATGATGATGCGGTCGGATTATAATAACTTACGTCTGTTCCAATTCATTTAAATCATTTAAATATAAGCTATTATCAATAATGAGTTTCATTTCAAAAGAAACAATGATTATAATATATTGCGTACGTAGCATTTTATAACCATTTATTTCACGACTTAAAAGCTTATCACTGTTTTTCTTTCTTTCGTAATATTTCAAATATCTTTTTCTCAGAAAAAGAATGGATCACTACAAAATCTTTTTGATTTTTCATTTAAAATGGCCAATTATTTAATTGACGTAGTTTTCCTTTTGCTTCTTTGACGTTCATACTTTTTTTTACGTAAGTAAAAACAAATATATATATGTAATGTCGCATCAATCACATGTCAACGGTCATATTGGCCAATTAATAGCATGTGACTATGACCGTCATATTAAAATAGTTATATAAAATTCATCAATATTTAACTAAACATTGCTAAAAATAAAGGCGAGACGAAAGTTCAAGATAAAAATTATGAGGATGAAGACGATGATGACGACAATTACAATTTGTTATCTTGATGTCCCTCGTCTCCTTTTGTAATAAAATATATATTTGTCAATATTTTTCTCGCAAATAATAACTATTTATATCACTATTTCACCAAAATGTATATTTTATAATATTTACATTAAATATTTATGAATTTAGATATCTTCATGTCTCCACAATTTTGCAATGTTTTTTGATAGATTAGAACAATAGCATGATTTGCACGTCATGACACGTGAACATGTGCAATTTTTTGTTTGTTTTTACATGAAAAAAGGATAACTGTCCACTTACGTGGTCAGGATTATGCATGTTTAACAATTTGTTTATTTCCTCCATAATATCTCCATTCCTCCCCTCCATGATCTAGAGTCCATTATATTCTTGAAAGGATGTCGGAAAAATAAAAATTTGGGTTACGTTAAAGCTGTCATTCTAATTTTACACGCGATGGGGAATTGAACAGACTGTTTTACTTTTGCGGTAACGGTAAAGTTGATGTGGTCGTTGCTGCTGTGGTAAAAGCCGTTATGTTTTTGTTTGCGTAACTGTGAGAAAAGTAAATTGGGATTTTACATGATTAAAAAAAATGACAAACGGTTAAAGACAGAAGACCCCTTGAGGCATAAGTACCTGAAACTAATTTCTCTGTATAACGACATAGGTTACAAGATATTTACTTTTAGTGCTGTCATGTCATGTCATGTAACTGGCATATGTTTCAGGAAGATGTTTCAACGTGACTTTGTCAAGAAAATTTTGGATATTTTGTTACGTGTTCTGAACTGTTGAGATTTCATCAAGAAGATGCCTTGTTCAGTTCAAGGTTATCAGTTATATATTATGACCTACCAAACTGGCTAAAACAATGGCTTGCTTGCTATTTTACAGAAAAATAGGGATGAAATTGGGGCATTTTGAGAAAAAATAATATTTAAATTCGCTAAAACATTTAATTAATTAAAAAATTACCCAAATGGATTCCCCGAATTTCAGTAAAACACTATAATACTGCTGTGTGTGAAGTTCAAGTATTAAATGGTGGCAATTTCTGAAAACTAAGATAAAAGCTCTATTTTAAAATAATTTTTGTTGACAATTTCTAATAAACTACACACTCTAAAAGCTTTTTCTACCAATTATTTCCATCATTTTTAAATTAAAGCTTAAAGTCCATTAATCATTTCTGGTGAAAATGCACTCAGGATTTTAGTATGAATCTAATTTAATTTTGACTCGTTTAAAAACCAAAATAAATGCTGTAATTTAAAAAAAACCAAATCAACAAATATTTACTTCTCTCAAAAAATTCCCTCCACCCTCCATCCAAATCCTCTCCAAAAACCCATGCACAAAAATCCAAACAATATTTTTTCATCTCTTTTTCAACCTATTCCAGAACAGCCAGCAACCAAATTACAACATCTTACGGGAAAACGCAGAACAAAAATCCTCAATATTTTAATTCCCAAAGAAAAAACCCATCCCAAATACATCACAAGATAGCCTTTTCCTAACCCTTATTATTAGCTTTGCCCCAAAAAAAGAATACTTTCGAAAAAAACAGAATCCCTCAATGCACTCAATTACCATGGATACCTTTCAGGGTTTGAGAAAAGGAAACCCTGTAACCTAACAATGTTAACCCTTTAATTGCACAGACAGTAGTATAGTAGCTCCCATACGTTTTCACATGAAAAGAAATACATTGTTTCAAACCTGAAAAAAAATCTACACTCAGCTCAAATTTCAACAATATCTTAATAATCAAATCCTTTTTATATCAAATCCATTTTTTTTCATGCATTAGTAGGTATACTCGCGAGAATATCTCTGTATATTTTTCCTTGAAAAAAAAATGGATAAAAAATGTGAATACGGATCTGTCATTTGAGCTTATGGCTTATATCCACTTTTTTTTGTTATAATTTTTGTTATAAAAAAGGGCTATACATGCACAGGTTCTTTGAGAAAAATAAATAGACAAAATATTTTGTTGGACATTGTGCGTGTGTTGTGACTTGGGACCGAGTGTGATTGTTGTATAGTTTTAAATTGTTGGGATGATTTATAATATAAACTGTTGGGGAAATATATATTTAATTGATGGACGTTTAAAAAAATATTATATAGATTTGGAGATTTTTATGTGTACTTTGTAAAGTTAAATCAAGTTGAAAGAAAAGACATTGAGAAATATACCGGGTTTGATTTTATGTAAAAAGATTTTTTAATGGGTTTAATTAAATATAAATTAATTTGTAATTAAAAATGTGCGAATGAGAGATGTACAGATAGGAAGGGAAAGGGAGAAGTTGGTGGTGAAGGAGGAGGAGGAGGAGGAGGAGGTGGTGGTGGTGGGGGAGGAAAAGAAGAACAAATTTGGATTTGGATATTTGGTGCTAAATGTAATTTGTCAGGGTAAATGAACGATTAAATAATGAAGATGACGGCGTCCTTTGAACGGTAAAAGATGAAAGAGGAGGAATCTCTGTGAAAAAATAAAGAATAGGGTGATGACGAAATGATTTCTGAGAAGCAAGGTGATTTCAAGTGATTTCATAGACAGACGCAATTAAAAAGTTGAAAAATGATAAATTTATTGGGATAGAAATAAGTATGACGAAAGAATATGAAAGTTGGAGTTATCACAAGAAGAACAACAAGTGGAGTAAAAGGAATACTTTAACCGGAAGTTGCTTGGTTCAACAAGTTGGGAAAAGAGAACATTATTATTACCCGAAGAAAACAAAGGGGAAGATTTTGTATTTGGATATAAACATTTAAGTTTTTTTGTGCCTCAAAAGTTTAATAATAAACTGTAATAAAGACTTTTTGAAATGCTCAGGAAAAAAACATAATGATCCGGTGACCCTAAAAAAAACTATAATAGATTTCGTTTCGTTTTTGCCGTTAACTGCCTTTAACGCTATTTATCATTCCAATTAAATGTTTCGATTTCAATGAAAAAGTAGTCACCATCAATCTGATATTATTAATTACATACTTATATTATTGGCCTTAATTGAATACCAGTGAACTCATGCTTGTTAAAGTGACTTGAATATAAAAAATTAATTTGTTAAATGATTTACATTGAAATATAACTTAATAGTCTTCAATCATCGAAATATACGTACTAAACATTAATGATTTTTTGAAGTAATTCTTCCCATCGATTTATTTAACTGCGTTTTATATAAAACAGACCTTCCTAAAACCAACAGTGCTTTTGATGCTAATACACACCACATTGTTGTTCAACATTTTTAATTGTAGTTTTTTCGAAAAATAATTTAAAAGTGAAATTATTTCATATTTCCGTGATGGAGAAAGTACAAAATTTGGATGAGGTAAAAAGATTTAAAAAAGACTTTCAAACTGAAAAAAAATAACGGTATTTGGGAATCGACCGTTAATAATTATTATTTAATTATTTACAGAGCGGCGGCACAGAACCGGGCAGTCCCGGAGATGAATTCGAACCGACCGCGGAAATGATGGTTAATGACTTTGATGACGAACATACTTTAGATGAGGAGGAGGCTATGGAGGAGACGGAAGAACAGAAAAACGAGCTATCAGATCTAGAAAAAGTGAGAGAGGAAATTAAATTATACGTATTTTAAGTAATAATTTTATAAAGATTAAGTACTTGTAATTTAATTGTAGCTAAGAACCTATACATAAATTTGAAATAGAACTCTAGAGTTTGAATAGTTTTTTAATTGGGAAATATATTTAAATATCTTTAAACTGTTTCAATAGGAGAAAGACATGCCAATAGAGGCTTTATTAGCAATGTACGGTTATAATGAGAATAAGGGGGAGGGGGAGGTTGATGAAGGGGAGGAGGAAGTTGAAGGGGATGAAGGTGCAAGTGAGGGGGATGATGCATCAGATGAAGAAAATGCGACACAAGAGGCTGAAACTACGACAGAAGCGGACAATGTAAAGATTTTTCTTTTGTAAAAACTAACTTTCTCCTCGCTTGAAAACATTAGATTTTCACTTGTGGAGAAAGGGATAATCACATTAATTTACTTTTTATTCCTTTGATTTGTTGTGGAAAAATATATAGATTAAAAATGAAGAGGAGGAGGATGACGCTGATGTCCCGTTGTCGAGAGCACCAAGACTTGTGGATGAGGACGCTTCGGAAAGGGAAGAAAATGTGGAAGAAGATGAGGTAGAAAAAAAAATTGAAAATAAAAAGATTAAATTGTAATTAAGACAATTTGAAGAGAAATGTTAATTGATATGTTTTTTTGTATTTAAAAAGAATTGCGAAACAACTAAAGACAGACCGGATGAAGGAGGAGGAGAAGAGGAAAGTGGGAGTGTAGGTGACGGAGGAGAAAATAATGTTGATGGTAATCAAGAAGATCTGAATAGTGAACAATTTGAGGAGGACGAGGAGTTTGTAGAGGAGGATAGAGGAGGACATCCTCCAAGCCTTTTGAGTGAGCTGTATAAAGAAAACCCGGGCTCTGGTTTGCCAGGTCCTAGGCAGCTTCGATGTAAGATTTATTTTGACATTTTGACATAAAAAGGGACCAGTTAATTTCATAATTAACTATATATTTCCCCCTATTTTACAGCAGGTTCCCGACCACAAAGTGAAGACGAAGAGGAGGAAGATGATGGTGACTACAGTCCGGAAGAAGATGATTGGAAAAAGGTATATAAATATTATTAATTTTAATTGCATAATATTTAAGGTAGCATAATGTTAATGTAAAGTAGCATTTCGGGCTCAAATACGGAAAAAATATTTGTCGGTCTAGTTTCAAGTTTTGTAGAACAGACCATGAGAAAGATATCTGCTCAGCTGGTACTGGTCAGCAAGCTTCTTCTACCAAATATTTGTTGGTCTGTTCTACAAAACCAGACCAAGAAATATTTTTTTGTGAATTTCGATTCGAAGGCCTGATTCGATTATACATTTGATACTTTACATATTTTTTGCAAATTATTTTCCCCAGACGATAATGGTAGGCTCGGATTATCAAGCACAAATCCCCGACGGCATGCGCAGATACGGGGACTCCCTTCCTTACGAAAACGAAGACAAATTGTTATGGGACCCTGGTCAAAATAATGATGTTGACATCGTCAATTACATGGTCAGCATAAAAACAGCGAATGAAAGCGCAGCGGCTGGAGGAGACAGGATAATCATTCCGCAAGGATCTCACGTAAGGGATGACGAGCAGGCCCTGTACCTCCTACTTCAGTGTGGATACAATTATGACGAGGCCCTGAGAAGAAACCGAGGCTCCTCTTATTCCTGTAGTTCCCCAAATGTGGCGTCCATGAGTGTTTGGTCGGAAGAGGAATGTAGGAACTTTGAAAGCGGTCTCAGAATTTATGGGAAGGATTTTTTCTTAATTCAACAACACAAGGTTGGTTAAAATATATAATTAACGTTATAATTTAATTGAACAATTAAAAAATTATTACTTTAATTGTTTTGAAGGTGAGAACAAGGACTGTAGGGGAATTAGTTCAGTTTTACTATTTATGGAAAAAGACAGAGCGACATGATGTCTTCGCGAACAAATCCAAACTGGAAAAGAAAAAGTACACGCTTCACCCAGGCACCACGTAAGTTACCTGATCGTGATTTTGCCTATATTTTTTGATTTTTTTTTGCTAATTAGATTTTCTGCAAATTTATTTTCGAACAAACAATTAAATAATAATTTTTTGCCTTTTGTTTTGTTTTTTTCTTCTTGTTTATATATATTTTTGCCTCTGTCTGTACACATCTTATCTAAATGCAAATAAATGAATTGTTCGGGCACCTCCTACAAAAAAGCTATCTGGAATACAGGGACTTCATGGAGAAGTTTTTGGACGAGCAGGATAGCAGTACTGGCGGAAATGCAGGGTCCTCTTCTCATGTTCACTCTCTACTTAGTAGTGACTCCAAAAGAAGGGCTTCACCCCTTCCAATGATGATGCAGGTCCAAGGGGGAGGGGGAATTGGAGGAGTTGATGGAGGAGTAAGGGGAGGAGGAGGTGGTGGTGGTGGAGGAGATGACTCGATAACTGCAGATGAGGTGAGAATTCTCAAAAGTCACGTGGAGGATATCGCCCGTCACCTTTCCCCGCAGGAGCTGGAGTCCCTTGTTCAGTTAACCGCCTCTACTAGAGTTCCTAACGGAATGACGATATCCGATGGGAATGGAGGGAATGGAGGTGGGCTAAGTCGTGGTGTTGGAGGTGGAGGAGGTAGTTTGGGAGGTGGTGACACTTCAGTTAGTTCCGCGATTTCAATCAGTAGAGGTATCTCTACACCTGAAAATAAGTTGCATTCCCTCGCTCAATAAAAGATTGAAGAAAATAAAAATGGTAATTTAAAAAATTACAATTAAATATTATATCCAATCACCAGTTAAAATAATTAAAAAACAATACACACACTCGAACCAATATATAAACTCCAAGATCAACCAAAACCGACACATAATTTATACACTATTAAGTTAAATGAGTTGATAATAATTAACTGTACTTGATTGAATTAAACCAATTTAACTAAAATATGCACTATAAAATGTTCAATTGATATGAACAAAGCTAGTTAAAAACATAGTTAACTGTCAATAAATACAGTTTGTTTCCACACACAACACACAATTTTTTTTGTCCGCATTCACTATTCAAGTATATTTGTTAGTATGGTTATTAGTCTAATTGCATAATTAAATGTAATAGAGATTTACAATAAATAATAAGTGAATAGAGAAGTAAATGAAAAATAATTTTTGAAGATAACCGTCCTATATCTTTACTATTTACTACTGTACTACACTGTATACAAGTTATTCTTGATATAGTTGTGATTATTATAATTGATTATTTATAAAAAATGATTTATACGTTGTTAATCATAATGATAATTGTTGTAATCGGAGAGTTTTGTCGACAAAGTTTCTACAAAAAAAATTCTTAATTATTTTGACCACTTTCAATTGTTTTTTTTTTCTCGGTTAACTTCTTATTCTGTCTTTTTAAACGAATTAGACCAATTTGTTTGCCTATTTTGAATTGTGAAATTTGTTAATTTATTAATTTTAACTAACTGTTTATGTAATTGTGTAAAAGTTATATATTATGATTGGCAATTTTTTCCTGATGACAATGATTATTATCATTTTAATGACAAACAAAATGAAAATTAAAAGAGATCAGAAAACAAACAGATTATTTCTTTAAATATTTTATTTATTGGTTTCGTTATAATCATAGTTTAAATTGGTCAGCATGTAGTTTAGGGCAAGTAAAAAATGGTAAGGGGGGACCCTTCTATTCACTTGCCCTCAAATACATGCTGACTAATGTTAGTCAGCATGTAGTTTGGGGCAAGTTGTTTTTTTATTAGTTTAAGATAAAAATTGGAATTTAATCAAAATAAATATTTTATAAAATTTAAATGTAACAATTATTTAAAAAATAAAC
>JAQFYG010001813.1:0-17171 GCA_034694325.1 Entomobrya corticalis
AAAGGTCGGGGTCGGATAATGCACTGGCGAGAACCTGTGGTCTTCTTATGCCTTGGTCGATTAATGGGAAATGGCCGTCTTCGTCACATCAAGATATGAAGATAAAAATATGAAAAGCTCAGGGATCAGTCAAAAAAAGGAGAAATGTAAGCAAAAGTGGATCGAAAAAAGGAAGAGATGAGAAGCTTGGGTTCTGATTCTTCTTCTTTTCTTTATTTCTGTTTCGTATCCTTCTAGAATATTAACCTAGTCTCTGGATTGGATCATGTCATGTTATATATTTTTTTCGAATTTTAATGGAAGAACTTTTGATTCCACAATATTCTATGTGTATATCCATTTTATATTTTTTCTCTCTCTGAGGAAGATGACGACAGAAAAAAAGGAGAACTCCAAGAAGAAGAAACAAGCACAATCTGCTCCTGATCTTTCTTTTCCAGTTCCATCTTCCATCTACTAACTTCAATAACTTTTTTTGTTAGATCCTCTCGATCACGTATAAAAAGAAATAAATGCATCATCTGAAAGAGACAGATGCAAACAAGCGTGCAAGCTGACTACATAAGTTACATTATTCTAATTTATACACAAAGTTGAAGGAAAAAACTAAGAAAGGATATATTTTGACTTGTCTTTATATATAAAAAAAGTAAAATAAAATAAACAACCAATTTTAAATTAAGAACAGAAAAGTATCAGGTAGAAAGAGAACTCGAGAATCTGATTGTGCGTATACAACTTATATAATGATCTATACAAAAAAAAGTTAGCGTGGGATGTATAATACGATATATGAAAAACGAACTAGCAACCAGCCAAGAGCCAAGTTTCCAGTTAACCAACACGTGAAAATCCTATAAAGCTTTATGGATGCCCCAAAAAAATGCCGCACCGTTGTTTGCCGTGAGCTTAAAGCTTTCTAGTTTGCTGGAAAGGGAGATGAATGGAGCGAGATCTGTAGGGGCGAAAAAGAAACGGGAGAGAATGAGTATTTTCCTCTGATCACTCTTGTGGCACTGATCATCGCAGGGTGCCGGACTATCATCCTTTTTACCATGCATATTCCAACATGCAAACCAACGTGTTTTTTAAGAAGGTGAAAGCGATGCGATGCGTTGCTTCTACGCTGTTACTCCGGTCTCCGACTCCGACGTTACAACAGAAACACGTTGTTCTACTACGACGGATACGGCTCGTCTCAACTGCGCTTAAAAATGAATAGCATGCCATACGTTATAGCATCTTCATCGAAATGCCAAAAACTGTAATACCTTGTTTTGGTATTTTAGCTTTTGTTTGCTATTACACCATTCAAAACACTATTCAAACTATTTCACTTTAGAATCACACCAAGACCAAAGGAGTCCACGTCCACTTGTTTTTCTTAAAATAAGTTTAGCTACACCCGTCATCATCACTCTTTTCATTCTCGCTAGAAAAAATGCAATACTTTTTTTAAGTGTTTGTATATATCATTCTTTCTTTCTCGCTATAATTTTTAATCCAATCCGCCAGGCCAAGTTAGCGAACCAGAAATAAAAAGTCATGCAATGGTCATCATCATCATCATCATCAGCGAGCAGTCAGTGTTCATCTTAAATACATGCATTTAATACACGTTTTTGAGGATCTGCATATATTATAATAATAATATTATTATTTTGTCAACAATAAAAGCTGAAAAGACAAGTTGTAAATGGGTTGGGCACTTACATATAATACTTGCTTACTATTTTAATTCAATCATTTTCGTCTTCTGTGAATTAAAAAAGAAAAAAGAGTAGCAAGCGATTCAGAGGAATTCACCCATTGTCAGCAGCATTAAGCAGTATATATTTTAGTGTTTTAATAAGTACACTCTCAAGACGATCTACAACAATCAACTTTACATTTTTTTATGCAGACTTAATATTATGTATGTGTACAACGATCTCGTTGCTCTTTCATCTTTCAAATTGTAATTCGACTGGAACGTTGATGGTGATCATTAAAATGAAATGAATCAGTGGATAGGATTACCTAAAATTGTAATAAATACAATATGTGGGCTTGTTACGTTTGTGTTTGTTGTTTGTGGCCGTACCCATCATATCATGATTTCTTATTATTCCGCTTACTACAATTTTTCTCTTTTGACTTTGAGACGACAATGACGATTATTAAGTACGAACACAAGTTGGTACATGGTCAGCTTGGTTGGAAGTTGGAAAAGAGATTCGAAGATGAGCCGAGCCGTAAGCAACATGAAAGAATCAAGTTTGACAGCCTTTGTTTTATGAGGTGGTTTCTTAAACTTAAAATCTCTTTCAAGAAGAAGTAGAGAGATGTGTCTTCTGCCAAGCGTCAAGTGAGACAATGACTTCAGCCAGTAAAGCAGTGTGGTGGTCAATATTGGCCACTCACTCACTCTTTTTATATATTATTTTTGCTTTTTTCTTGTTGTCTGTCAGTAATCAGAGCCATCCTCGTAAAAAATATTATTTTTGCTGTTTATTCTTTATTCTCTCTCTGTGTGTCTCTCTCCGTTTACCATTCCTCTCCTTTCTTTTTTTCTCGGTTGATATTTTATGACACCACAATCATCAAACATGATCATGATCATCATCAGCAGAAGCGAAAGAAGAAGGAAAGGTTTGGTCTCAAAATGATGATGATGATGATGAGACGGTATTTCATTATTTTGATTTTTTTATACATTCCATTCCTCCACAGCCAAGCACACAATAATATTATATTAAACATGTTGAGTTAGTAGGGGGTTTGGTGGCTGGTCGTTCGTCTTTTATAAAAAAACGTGTGTCCGTCCATACGACGTAATGCGAGTAAGTAGTAAAAATATAATTATTGTTTATTGTTAAATGAAAGCTTATAGTGGAAATTATTCAAAAAGTGCAATAAAATCCTTTTCTTGAAGAGTGGAATCAAGAAGAAGAATAAGAAGACGAGAAGGAGGAGGAGGATGATGATAACAAGAAATTGTTTCGTTTTAATAAAAACCACGCATAAATTATGCAAGCATCATGCAGGCAGGCGATCAAGGAGAGAAATAAAGAATGTATTAAAACAAAGTATTTAGGGTTGGGACCAGTAAAGTAAAAAGAGGATCTTTTTTTTGATGAACATTATTAATTACAGTTTTATTATTTAAGAAAGAAAAGACGAGTTGGTTGTTGGTTTGATGATAGTATGATGTTGATGACGAAGAACAAGACAATTTTGAGGAGCAGCATGAACAGAGAGAAAAAAACACAACCGATTTTTATAACCTTTTTGAAAGACATAACCTTTTGTTGATGGTAATATGGCAAAAAGACAGTGCAGTGGTGGTAGTAGTAAAGTTATGTAAAATATCCAATGATTAGTGAAACAGTATAAAAAATTTATGCAAATAATCGAGTCAGATTAAGAGTCAAGTTTACACGTTTTCAAGCTACTATACTTTACTCAGGTATTCGAACCTCTTATTATTCTCTCGGACAATTTATCGTTGCAGCTAAATGCATTACCTGTGTAAAAAGAGTATATACCTATATACTAACTTACACGTATACACCTACTTTCAATGCAAAAAAGTGATGATATCCAGGTTGTCACAATACTCATAATTTTTCAACAGACAAAAAAGCGTGAAGCGTACTAGTATTATCATCTTGATTCGCCAGCAAAGCACCTCCATTGGTTTTTATAAAGGTGCTTTACTATTTACTATAACCACTGCAGTAACTAGTAGTGTGCACATATCGTTTTCTTGACAGAGGAAAAAAAATTACATTGCACTTTGGCTTATATATGTATCAAGTATCATTTTCTCGTGCAGCGAATAGCGAATACTATAAGCGTATGTTTATAAAAAATTACTATACACTTTTCACGTTTGTTGCCTTGCCCAGCCTTGAGAGAGTTTGACTTGTCATGTCAAGTCAGTCACTCACTCAACTCCACAAGAACAACACAAACGCTACTTGGAGCTAAGCAGAAAATATTTGTAATCTCTTTCGCTTTATACTACAGTATCATCATGACCAAGTTGAAAATGTTCGTAGTATTTATAAGACTTTTGGCTTAAGTAAAACTACAAACAGTTGACGAAGCTGAAGCTAAATTCTAAATGCTACATTGTAATGCACATACATTCATGGTAGAATTCAAGTTGAAGATTAGATAACGAGTGGGTGTACCACTGTCATCATCATCATCATTACTGTAAGCACAGCTCATACAGCACAAGTTTACTGACTTGAGAGCAAGGACGGTTTATCATCATCGTGGCAATGCTAATTTGCTGATATATTTTGTTCGGATGCGGTTCAGCAGCAGCAGAATGCACTTTTCATTCTATATAATATGCAGATGCATAGAGGGTGCAACAGTAAATAGTCTGCATCTTTTACAAATAAACATATAGAGATATATATTTATTTTAATATTTCAACAAAGTGGTCCATTGTCATTTGAATATATGGATATGTAAGTATATCGTTCATCTTTGTTCTTTGGGTGCATCCCATTCCCATCCTCATTTTCTTTTCGGTGAAGCTTTTAGACTAAAAAAGAACCGTACTCTTTAAACTAAACTAAACATGTTGCATTATTTTGTCTGATATACAGTGACAATAGCCTAAAGTCAGCAGAGCAGGATGGTATCATTGTTATTATTATTATTATTTGTTACTGAGTTTTTCTTTTTATTAGTTTCATTCAATGAAATGTTCATGATATTATAATGATGACTTTCTGTGTGTGTAACATCAACAATAACAACAAGCCATCTGCAATTAGTAGAGTGCTTGTAAGAGAGCCAGTTCACTCTTTGATAGGGGAAATGTCAAATAAAAACTTTCCATTGTCAAGAAAATGTAAAATAATGTTTACTACGGGTCGGTCGTCGGTCAAGATTTTATATTAGATGAGATGAGATGCGGTCACAATCGTAATAATAATGAAGGAATTGATGCTGATGATGATGACTGGTCATCATTTAAACTTTGGATGTTTCGTTGCTAAAAAGAAAACGGTCCTTTATTTTCTCCGCATCATCATCACCAACAAAAAAAACTTTTTTCATCAAGTCCATTCATCGTTTGCGCTCATAAAATACTTTGAAAAATAGAAGCTATGAAAACTAATACTTAATAGGAGAGATATATCCCTACACATTTCACATCTCATGTTGTTCTCTGTGAAGTGAAATAATAAAATAAGGAGCATGAGACATAAATTATTATGCAATGTTTTTTTTCTTTTAGTATACTCGACCATTTTGTTTAAATGATTTTTTTCCTTTTGACTTTTGTTCTATCTTCTCTCTCAAGCTCAAGTCTCAGGTGTTACGTTAGATTACGAGCTTTGACTTGACATTTAGGGGCGACCATCAAGACAGAAGACTTGGTGGACTAAGAAAAAAATACGTAAAATATGTTTCATTTTTGTTTTGTGGCTTTGCTTGTTATATTCTTTTCCTTTTGATTTTTTGGTCAGCGACAGAGAAGAAGAGAGTAATGCACACAATATAAACTGTAATACATCCCATTTCCTCTTCTGTCCGGTTCAGGTCATCTCTCAGAATAAAAAAAAATATTATAATGTATTCCTGCTGTTCACTGACCAGTTTTGGTTTACCTTTATCATTACAAAAAAAAAAGAATTTGAAATCAGAAGCAAACAAAAAGGGCCAAGCTCTGAACTCTGGACAAGCTAAAAACATTTTAACGTTATGTAACGCAACATGTACGCATATTCATGAAGAAGACGATGATGACCCATCGCTTGTTTTGACTTTTTTTTATTTGGAATACAATTCTCTGGACTCTGGAACCTAAATGTCTGGCAGTGTTAGGTAGGTGGGTTATGTTGATTTAGAAAGAACGCAGCACACATTTTCTAATAAAAAATACCGTCTGCATTAGCATTTATACATGAGTGTCCTAAAAGGAATTAACCTTGAACATGTAAATTGTAAAAGTGATCAGCTCATAAAGGTAAAGGTGTATGCCTTGTTCTTCTTGCCTCATCTCTATTTCTTTAAGTTAGTGAGCTCAGACTTCAGAGCTCACCACCTCCTCTCTCACCTTTTTTACAACATTTATGTATACAATTTTCTTGTTTCTTTCTTTATTTCTAGCTGCCTTATGTATATTCATGAGGGTGTAAAATGAAATAATTTTTTTACGTACGTGTGTGAACTGCGTGAACGAGAGAACTTGAACCTTTTTTGGTTAATTATTCCAGGTGTTGTGTGCCAGTGATTATATGCAGAGGAGAACAAGGGAAATTGAGAAGAGCACCAAAAAAGAATAAAACGGTAACCTGAGAAGAAGAAGAAGAAAAGAAAGAGTTCCTCCTGGACTGCTGCTGGTGGTGGTACGAAAGAAAAAAAGAGCAAAAGATGAATAAAGTGAATGAGAAGTTGAAGAATTATTGAAGAAATCTTTGAAGGAATTTATAAAGGTAAGAGCTTTGTGATGAACAAAAACGGTGTCATTTCTTCTTACTTTGCTTTTATTGTTATTATTTTTACTTGGAACAACAAAACAGGGGATAAGGCACACACAAAAATATATAACGACAAAAACATTTTACCCAGAGATTTCATTGTTTGTTTTTGGTCCTCCTGAGAGTATATGAGATTGAGAGAGAAAAAAAAATTTGTGTGAGTTCCCTATTATCCTTTGGTGGAGCGACGAAGACGAAACACATTAACAATCTACAGTAATAATAACCAGCTCTAAAGATATATGAACATTTAAAGAAAGAAATAATAATAATGGATTTTTCTGGCCGGTTGATGAGCAAACCAAAGGTATTTTTCCACAGAACAAAAATCATCATTCTGACTTAAGATGTTGATGAAGGTGGGAAGGAAAAAAACGAGTATAAATTTCAGAATGGACACACAATACAAAAAGCTTTAAACTAAAACCTTTTGTCATGCATACCTGAAAAATCTTTAAGAATCAGTTTTTATGAATAGAGATTGACTTTTCCTTAAGCAAAACGACATTATGACCAAAAAACTAAAATGAATGTTTTTCCGAAGGGTCCATTTCGTTTGATTTTTTAAGAAAGAAAAGGGAAAAGAATGTTTTAAGGTCAAATGTCATTACAAGTGAGGAGGCAAGCAGTCTGGTCTGACGTGATGTGTGTTATATCGTCATTCTCAAGAAAAAAAACTCACATTAAAAAAGATTCTTCCTTCTTATTCTTTCATTTCATCTTGTTCTAGAGATTATGATGGACTTAGCTGGTGGGGATGAAAAAACTCTATGACTTTTCTTTTGGCCTTATTGCCATAATCGACAAAATGAAAACAAGAATACCTACCTATAAAAGATTTTTATTTTATTCTTTGAACTGTATAGAAAAACCCGAAGTATCTATAATAATAAAAAAACGTCCCACGACTCTAGCTTCTTGAAGAAAATAGGGATTTTTGTATTTTTCTTTGGTCTTATGGCATGTTGACTTTTGCTGCTTAAGAAAATTGAATTCTCTGCTAAAAAGAAGAATAAAAGATCAACTTATATGAAAAAGGAAAAAATCTCCCTTTCTTTCTTGTAAAAAGCGAACGGATATATTATTACTAATAAAAATAATAAGTAATAATATCAACAACAATGGAGCAAAAAATGCTGTGGATTTTTTCACAAGCACTCATTCTTTTATGATGATGGAGACGGAGGAATGGACCGCGGAGCAGCTTTTTTTTACAAAGTGAATACCAATAATATATAAATGTGTACATATCTACTTTGACCTCAGTGAAGACATTCTCATCATCTTCAGTGAGCAAACAGGATGATGATCATGGGAATGATTAAAAAAATGCTTTTTGTGGATATTTTCCGCTTAGATTGGTTTTGAAATATTTTGGTATGTTAAGGCAAAAAATGATCTTTAAAAAAGGTTTATAGATAAAGTGAAGGTCCACTTTTTTCAAAATTGATCATAGGCTGAAAATAAAAAAAGGATGATGATCAACATCATTTCGATGATTATGCTTAACATTCTTGTTTAAACGTTACAATCATTAATTTCAATGTGATTAGGTATAACCACGTTTACTATTATAATACATGACGAAACTCAATAAAATGCTTAAACACACCAGGAAAATAACCAATATTTAAACAAACAAACTTTTATATACATTTTCATCTTGTATTTTATTTTTTCTCGTATGACTTGGTAATGAGCTTATCAGAGTCAGTTTGAATAATGTCACAAAATCCGTCTCTTTGAGTAGAATTTTAATTAGAAGCTTTTCTTTCTTCTTTTTTTCCTTCGTTTTTTTACGATCACGGTCATTGTAATGCCAGTCACTAGTAATTGTCAACTCTGGGTGGTATTAAGCCTTTCTTTCGTTAAAAAATGCTCGATTAGATCTCTAACTGTTACGAAAACTCGACGATGCGATACAATGACAAAAAAAACTTTTTCAAACAACCAACCTACCAACAAACAAACGCGGACGACAAGTTGACGAGAAATCATCATCGTGAACGAAAACATGAAGCAAAAAGAAAAAAAATAAATCCGACCGAACTTTGTAATCGAACTATAAAAAATGTTTTAAAACATATACAAACCTATCTATATGATTATATGATAGGTTTCTTCTTTCATATCGTAAAAGTCAACTCGAATCATGAAAACAGCAACAAATGCCAACACCACCAAACCAAACAACAAGGAACAGGACGAGGACACACACAAAAAATCTACATACGACATATACACAAAATGATTATTTTCTTCATGGGCCATGGGCCAGCGTCTCATTTGTTAAGATAGAGTTGAATATTTTGTGCGTACTTTGTTGATGAGCACCTTCTTCCTTTTTACATAATATTACTCCATTGTATACATAACCAAACATTTTAATTCTCATCACCATCATTATTGTTAACTTTCTTATCAAATCAAACTTTTTCGTTGTCCAGTCCAGAAGAGGAAAAAAAGTCGGACCTTCAAAAAAAGAAGCAAGCTTCACTTGTGACTTTGTGACGGGATCATCCAAAAACTTTTTTTGTGTCAAATCTCCCTTTGTCGTTGTTGTTGTCGTCTTCAGTGCTTCATTTCAACATTGATGATTTTCTTTAGAGATAACATTATTTTTTACCATTACTTGTTAGTCTGTTGAGAATTTTTAATAAGTATGATCATGATCATCCTCCAAGTCCAAGTTGTTATTACGCTTACTTTTTATTTTTTATGTAACCAAATTTTTTAATTGTGGTTATCTCTAAAAATACCTGCCTGTTAGAAATATTAACAAGGTAGAGAGATGCATTCCAATCAAAAAAGGGAGAGGAGAAGAAGAATATATATATGAATGCTAGACAACAAGCCAACATCTACCATATCACGTCTCTTATTTTTTGAATGTTGACTGACTGGATTGACAGATGTAATAAACTCTCGGATTAATTTTGAGGCAAGCTTTTGAGGAAAGTTAAAGTTGCTTCAACAAACGCAAGTGTGGAATAACAAAATGGAAATAACAACAAGCTTATTAAGTAGACATTGCCTGCTGGTTGCAGGTCCACACCAAAAGAAACGTGTGGTATCCTTTTATCATCAAAGCTGTTTATGTAGATGTATGTGTAGATGTATTCTTTCCTTATATTCTTGTCCAGAATGAAATTAAATATTTTTCAAAGATTTTTTATTCTTTTCAATTCTACTTTTCAGTTTAATTCAGTAAAGGTGTCTTCTTGTGTATCATCTATCCATCTTATTTGCACAAAAGAGCATACATAAGTAATTAGTGGAATGGGATGGCGTAAATAGTAATGTACGCATTATCGCAACAGGTCTTCTTTGGAGAATTCTGTACCAGTCCGCGTGCACATACTTAACTTGATATCATCCTCCTCGTCGTCCCCACAATAATCATTACTTTTAGAAAAGCAGAATAAAACATTTTAGCTAATTTTTTCTTGTCCATCACAAAAAACATATTATTATTACGCGCCCGGCACACGTAGCATTAACTTTTTCAATTGTCAAAGAAAATGGAAATGAAAAGGTAAATGAGAATATGTTTTAGACTCGTCTCAATTTCATTTAAACATTAAAGCAAAGTGGTGTTGCATAAAGAAGATCAGTAGCAAGAGCTTTAGAAAGCAAGTCCATAAGTCAGCCAAAACAGCAGCAGCCCCACACCAATTCCCATCAAGAAAAGTAGCCAGAGAATGTGTCAAGTTGGTGCAATCTTCCAAGTAACATTACAATATTTCATTGTGCCCATATGCGTCCAAGTTTTCTTATATGCACATATTTTTCAATGGAGGATCTGACCAGTGTGTGTGCATTGTGCAAACTACTATGACTATTTTACAACGACCAAAACCACTACCATTTCATCTTCTTCTTCTCTTCTGAAATCACCACCGCAAGCAAGAAAGAAGTCACTCAAAATGAGATTGAGGTGGAAACAATGTGTGATTCCTTATCTATATGGTCTTTATTGATGTTGTCCAACTGGGTCTCTCCTTATTTTTTCATTCTAACTTTTTTTTTGTCGCAAATCCTCCTTTTGTCTCCCTTCAGCTAAGAGTACACAATCATGTCGCTTTTCTGCTATTTACATTTCACTTAATGTAATATACATTCATTATTTTGTTGGTATTGTCTTAACTTTAAAAGTCCTCTTATCTTATAGTAATTTTGCTGTAGTTAAAAGCAATATTGTAAGAAAGAAAGATTAGCGTGTTGACAGCACGAGCCTTTCAGCACTTTTAAAAGTGTCTTTAATAATGATTAGGACGTGAATGGAATTCAAATGGCAAAAATGTTTTTTTTTACCATTTGAATTGCATTTGACCATTTCGTTTTTGTCAAATATAATTATTTGCTGATGCAATAAACAACTCAAATTCGCTTCTTTTTTATCTATGAGTAATTATACTAGGTCAAATCAATTCGCAAATATATATTTTTTGCAACATCATAAACATCAAAATAAATTTTGTTGGGGTAGTGCTGTTTTTAAATTTGTTGACATGTTCAAAATGTAAACTCGCCACTTTATCGGCATTCTTTATACCTGTTGCTGTACTTTATGAGATGGATGAGGATTGGCGAAAAAAGGATAGGCAAACGTCTTCTATTCTTGTACTAGTATATATTCTATAAGTAAAACCTATTTTATTATACGAAAAAACTATATAGAACTAGTCATTTTCTTTTGGGGTAAAATAAGGATGGTCAGTGGTTGAATGGGACTTTCTTCGGATCTTTTGAGAATATCCACTTGGGATACATACATATTTTATATCACCCAACTTATTTATAAACTTTAAAAACATCACCAAACACCAAAGTCTACCAGTAAAACACAGATTGGAAAATATACGCAAGTGTCTATTTGAATTGTGCCACCATTAGTTCTAATGATGCATATCCTAAAAAAAGAATAAAGAGCACTCATCATCACAAACAATCATCAAAGCATACACGTTTCCTTTCCAAAAAACTATGAATATAGAATTATATTTTACTTAGAAACTATACAACACTCTTTAAAGCCTTGAAACTTTTTTTCTCAAGAAAAAGTAAAAAAAACGCAAAGAATAATAATAATAATAGGAATAGTAATGAAGGAAAGGGTTTCGCCGAATATCGATTAGGTAGAGAGAAAAAAACCCCGAGAAAAAAAGAAAAAAAATGCTTTGTACTTTTCTGTACGTACGAGTAACTAACAAGTACATCATCAACACACATAAAAAGTATGACTGTGTGCTTCACTTGCAGAAGCTCCGCTCCGACAAGCTCGGGGAGAAAAGATGCTTGTTACTTATGCATACACACAATCCATAGAGCACGACATGTATGTAGAGTTTTTTTTAAAGATGATGATGAAGAAAAGGGTTGAAATAAGAGTAAAAGTTGTTGAAAAACACTACATACATATAAGAGTAGCAGCACCTTTTTTTCTCCCTTCTTATAATAAAAAGTACTTACTCTACTTGAAAGAGAAAAGAGAGAGAACAACAAAAGGATAAAGGACTCTGCTGTATCTGTCTCTCTCACACGCTCTTATTCATCTCTTCTTGTTGCTAATATATTTTTTTTTGTGATGCAAGCAAGTGCGCAAGTTTCTTCCTGGTTAAAATTGAAGACTAGTAGAGAAAGTAGAAGCACACACATCATCATCAACAGCAGCAAAGAGAGAAGCGAAATGTAAGATTGTACATAACGAGCTTTTGCTTCGAGTCAAGTGTGTAAACGTAAAAGTAAAGGAAATAACAGACTTTTTACTTTATTTTTTTATATTCGTTTTTTTTAAAGAGATGACTAACCAGAGCAGAGTGAAAATAAGCATGTATGTTATATATGCATACACGTATGGAATACTATTTCAAGTGCATTATTATCATTATTATTATTTGAACAAGTATGTATGTGTCAGTTGAGATGGTTGGGAAAATGGAGAGAGAGAGAGCGGGGAATAAGGTAGGAGAAAAGGAAATGAAAATAAAATGCAAAGAGAATGAAAAAAAGGGGAAAATATTTAGTTTGTCTTTTTTGATGAAAGAATATACATTATAAAAAAGCACATATGAGTACAGTACAGAGTACTTTTAGTTTACCTCATTGGAATTTTTTTTACTTGCCACTTTGTACTTTTAAAATAAATTGTACCTATAGCCTATAACCTATGTACTTATACGTATTACTATATATTATTTTCCATTCAGTTCAAGTTGAAGTTAAAATTATGTATACTCTCGGCTTTCTCCCTCTTTCAAGTAGAAAGTATAATAGACTGTGACGATATTTAAAAAAAAGTATTTTATAGAGATAGAGATGTTGAGTGAGTATATATAGCAGTAAGTCATACATACTTATATAATGCATACTGCATACATAATATAATGCAAAGTTTACTTATCATTTTCTCTCAAAATTTTTTCTTTCCTGCTTTTTCTCTGTGTAAGTAATGCAAAGTAAGTATAAAGTCATCATAAAAATTATATGCGATTCAAATTCTCAATCTACAACAGCAGCAGAGTCTAGAGGCATTTACTATTTATATTATGCATAATATATATAAAAAGAGAGCATGTTTGGTCTTTGGTCGTCTTGTCATGGTAGTAGCAGCAGTAGCGGCACTCTCCACTCTATATTTTTCCATACGACTCTTAAAAAGAAACGGTATTTCGATAAAGAATCAAAAATGGTTGGAGGGGTTAATAAAAAAAGTTGAGGGAGAAAACGAAGAAGAGTGTAGAGAAGGATGGCAGGCATAATAATATCTTTCTGCAAGGCTTTAATCTTGTATAATGTACGCTTTTTTACACACATACGCAACACATGTCGTTTTTCATATAAGCAATAATACATGTACTTGTGTGATATATGGAAAAATTGTAGAAAAAAATGTGTATGGAGTATTGAGCTATAATATTGGTTTCGTTAAAAAACGGAGCACTTTTTTCTCCTTGCTCACTGCCATCACCGCACTTGAAGCCACATCACAAGAATAGATGATGAACATGATCAGAGAGAAGAGAAACATTCAAAAAAGAGCAGCCAACCGACCGACCAACAAAGTGAACATAATAATAATATATAAAGCCATCATGACCATGATGATGATGATGATGATGGCGGTGGTGGCGATGATGGTGGAGGAGACCAGTATCGATCTAATCAGCACAAATATATATATATATATATATAACTTTATATTTAACTTTAAGATACACATACATTCAAATAATATCATATCGCATTATATATTTTTTTATTTTTAAAAATTGACATGAAAAAGTTTGTTCGTCCCCTCCTCATCTCATCGTCTCGTCTTGCACATTGCAATTGGTCGTTGGTCTCTTGGTCTGCTAGCAATTGCTCATTATATTGACTGCTTCTTCTCTCTTTCTTTTCTCTCTGCATAACATGTACAATTTTTATTGTACAAGTAGGATTTTTCCGAAGATTTTTTCGCCCTTTTTTGTCTTAAAAAAGTGTAGAATGGATGGTAACAGTGGTAGTCGGTAGTAGTATGTGATTGAGTTATTACACTTCTGGTGCTGCAATAATAATAATAATATGAGTACTTTCTTTTCTGCTCCTCTTTTTTGATATTTTCGATCACGACTTTGAGTTGATCATGATGATGTCGATGATACATTGGAGAATTACATTTCATTTGGAATGAAAACCCATACGCCGAAATAAAAGTTTGGAGAATACACAGATATAATATACCTGCTGTTGATCGACCGATCATCACAATTTCCATTTTATTTCTTTTTTACTTTCTCCGAATCTACTATGTGCATGTGTATATACATATTATTATTATTCTTACGCAAGAGTTCATATATGCATAATAGCGCATACAGTAAATTTTTCTAATGATATTGTATTTTAATAGATACCAAACCTCCTCCAAAAATACCAAAACAGTTAAAACAGATAATTGGCGTTCAGCCCGCCTTTATATTCACAACAATGCAGCCCAAGCCCAACGGTTTCATAGTTTGAGGCTTAAATTTTCTAAGAAATAATAAATAAGGTACCCTTCTTGTCTAAAAAAACTAATAATATTACTTTACATTACATTACATTACATACAACTATTTAATATGCAAGTGTGGAAAACTTTTAAAAAGAGAATCCGATCATGATCACCGATCACCATCATCCTCCTCATCTTCTCATGATCAAAATAATAATGATGATGATTAGATATTCTTCTTCTTCTTGTTTTCTTTCTTCCCCTCATTAAGTTCAAGTCGATATTCACGTCTTCAAGTATTGAGCTTGATATATGACATCCATATGCCCAGACTCAGACAGACTTTTTTGAATATTCATTACGATTATTGAGGTGTAAAAGGGCATCCGCATCATCGCACCACAAAACAACTCAACCTTTATTACAAGAGCCAACAGCCATAATAAAAAAATCTTCGTGCATTCTAAAAAATCCGTCCCGTTCCGCTTCTTTTTCTTAATCGACACCAAACATCTTTGCTTGTAATTTCACTCTGAAACAATGAACGTTACCCTCATTGCCCATCTTCATCATTTTCTTTTTCCACTGGAATGACGGACTGACTAAAGGGCATGCCCGGTCCATCCATGTCTTTGGGTAATTACGCCTTCGTGTTTCATTGTTAAGTCAAGGTTGCAATTATTAGCGCAATTAAAGGTGTTAATTCAAGATATGCATATATACCTCTTCTACAAAAACTATATACCATTTATACATGATCATGGTAAGAGACATTTCAGGTTTTGACCGCGTATACAACTGACCATATCATCACGCATGATACATGCATTCTTTTTTATATTTTATCTTTTAAAAAAGTTCTCCAACGCCCTGCGGAGAAAATCATGTACATATTTTTTATATACTCATTCATATTAAAAGAATCTTCTTATAATATTATTATTACATTAAAAAGTATAAAGATTTTTATATCAAACTTGAATAATATGACCAACAAGCTGCTTTGCTCTCTCCCGAGTATTTTATGGTCGTTATCATCATTATTATTCCAACTATGCAGATCATCTCCTTCTTGCCAGTAACCAAATAAGCTAAAGCTGAAGTTGAGCATCAAAAAATCTACACAAACTACAGACACAACTTATATTATATCTTGTTCTTTTTTCCACATTTTTTCTCTCTAACAATCTAATAATATTAGCTTGAATCGGAGAGACTCTCGACGTGATGATGTGATATTTTTATATTATTTTATAACGATATGGTTCATCCCTTTCCTTACACCTTTATAATTTTATTCTTTTTTTCCACTTTAAACTACCATCTCGTTATGTTATGATAACTTGTACGAAGGCAATGATGATGTTGATGCTCTCAAGTCTCAAGAAAAAAAGCCAATATTTCAATCGTTTACGAAATATTATCGATGATGATGATGATGGGAGTATGGGAGTTGGGCTTGAAAATCTTCTCCTTCTTCTTGAAACGCTCGTGGTAGTGTTGCTCATGATGATCCTCTTCTGCCTGCCTCTTTTTTTATTATATCATATTTATTATTATAATATTATTATTATTATTTGCATGAATATTAGGATGATGCTGCTCCTGCCTGTCTCCCTATAAAATATAATAGAGCAAGTTAGTGAGCGAGCACACACAATAAGCAGCAAGCCAACAACAATATTATTATCATGAGGAGGATTACTCGAGACAATATTTTTTGGAGAAAAAAATATAAAGATTCTGTACTTGCTTTTGCTGGTAGGTGCTCCAATAAAAGATTTTAAAGGAGAATCTTATTATAATAATAAGCAAAAGAATAAAGAAAACGAGACAGAGGCAAGGCAAGTGCCAAGTTGCCAACAGCTTTCTAGAGAATGCAGTACTCCACAACAAGCAGTCTAGTTTCATTCGACTACTCGTTTCTCCATTCTCCGGTCCTAGTTACTGACAATAGAACAATTTTGCATAGTAGGAGGATATGGAATATAATATCTTTGTATTGATTCAAACCATTTTCTCAAATTCCTCCTCACAAGAAAAAATAGTTCCTTTTGCGCAAAAAATTCCTTAGCTTTCCAAGACAGTAAGTCGCACAATCCACCAATTCAAGATAAAAAGGCTTTACTTTTAAACGTATTAAAAAAATTTCTCGACAAATTTTCTTGCATAATAATAATAATGATATGGAGAGCGATTATATATTATGTGTATATGAATCTATATTTATTGAACGCGGATAAATAAACATTATATTATGTAATATTATATGCATATATTTTTTATACCATAAAGCACCCATTTTGATTTGGCCAATAATCTTTTAGTAAAAAAAATTGCCTTCGGCATGAATAACGATGAAACGTGAAACAGATAATATTTTTTTCTTCTTCGGCTAGCTGCTTCACATTTGGTCGGTTGTCGGTTATTGCCTTGTTTAAAAAATTGGACGACGAAGAAGACGAAAAACCTAAAAGATAATATGAATCTGATACTTTAAACTTAGCTTTAACTTTAACCCTTTTTTATCCATCTTTTTGTTATACGTTTCCATTTTATTTTATACAAATCAGTCAGTTTTCTTTTAGGAATGTTTTGTTCACTTCGTTTCAAGCCGATATTTCGCAGTACAAGAAAGTGTCAAGATGAAAATCTCTATAAAAAACAAAAAGAAATATATAGAACCGGGCGTACTTTTACA
>JAQFYG010001814.1:0-17170 GCA_034694325.1 Entomobrya corticalis
AAAAGAAAAAATATATAAAAGAACATGACGATGCCAATACGTAGTAGATACAAAGAGAATAAAATATTTACAAAAATAGTTTAAGAGTCAGAATATGAATCAAAGCATTCAATTTTATAATAGTCGAACAACCCTAGAAAGAGAAAAAAATGAATACCTACCTAATTGTAACCAATAATGTTGCGTTACAAGATAAATTATTCCAAAAACTGAAAACAACAAGAAAAAATAAAATTATAATCATGCATTTTGCCTGAGACAAAATTAAAAATCTTAAATGTCAAATGTTATCAACAAACATGCTTATTACGCTTTTCTTACTCATTTTTCATAAAGTCTCATAAACTCATCCTGCCATCTTTGTTGGTAGACGAAGGATTAGTGTTATTTCATAAGTGCATATGTCCATTACATACATACAACAACAAAATAAAATGGCAATGGAGATTTCTGTTTTTTACATTTTGGATACTTGAAATACAATTTCGGTTACATACAAACATCTTTTCCTAGTAGCATTTGTTTTATTGAGCATGAGTAATTAGTCGAAACTGGAAACAGTCCGCAATTTGGATTCTCATGAGACAAAATATCATGTCAAGAATGAAAGTATTTTTGTTTGCAGTATTCATGTTTTCTTCGTTTGCCTTTCTACTTGTCATAAAGAACTACTATACTTTCAACAATCAAGCTAATCACTTTTCCGTTGTTTTTCTACCACTAGACAAACTATTGCAGTGTCCATATTTACTACAGCGAAGTAGAAATAAGAACGCAGACTCTTACCCATTCATTCCATATCCACATTGTATCAATTTAATTTCCTGCAATCACCATTAATCAAAACTAATTTTGCTTATGTAACAGTTATAATAATAATGCACAAAATATACATCATTCATTACGCAGCGTATGTAAACCTTTTAACATATGTGTTGTCCCTCCCGTGCCATACCCAGTTAATTTTTTACCTACATCGTTCATCGTTCACATTACACATGTAATTCCCAAATGACATTATTAGATTATATTAGTCAACAGAAGGAGTCAATCGATACCCTATTACCAAAAACATCATGCAAGTAAAGCTGCACGTATTGTTTCAAAAGAGTTGTTGTTGAGCGTGTAAGCGAGCACATAAAAACGAACAGAAACGGTGAACATTAATAAATGCACAAAAGTAAAAAAGCAAGGTGACTAAGGTGAGTACTCGACTGAAAAGGGAGAGAAGAAAAGAGCAGCGATATATTGCATGGCCATTCCATTCTCTTTTTTTTACATTACTTTGTAGTTTGTCTCATTATTATTGCTTGACAAAATATTTATTGTAGAGATAAAAAAGTAACAAAAATGCATAGGTAAATGTAATTTTATTGCTTTACTTACAGTCAAGTAGGGTATGTAAAGCTAGATGTAATTTAATCTGCAATAAAAGGGTTGACCAACTGACTTGTTGTCAATTCAAATAAATATGCCCTCTTTTGTAAGGGAACCATCATCGACTACCTACAGTGTTCACTACACTCCGACATGCAATAATAGCAGGTAATATAGTATGTCGTGAAATATGTCATGATTCTTATTCCCTGAGTGCTAATCGGTCTCAAAAAACTAATTTATTTGGTAACAGATGACAGGTGCTTAATACATTGTATTGCTAATAGTGCATAAATATTGGAAAAGGGAATAAAAGGCCACTGTGAATGTGTTTGTCGCTCATTCCTCTCTCAAGACTCAAAAATTCAATTCAATAAACATTATTTCCCTCTCAATGTTGCACTTCACACAGTATATCGGCAGGAGGTCCCCTAGATTTAAAAAGGACATAAAAAGCCTCATGGCCGGGTATTGCACATAAAACTATCATCGACATTGTCACAGACCACCAATTTTTCATGAACATTAAAAATTATTTGATTAGTTAATATTTTTTCATCTAAGTAAAATCGGAGCTTCGTCCACATTAACATGATAATCTTTTCAAAATTTATTTTTTGCTTTAAATTGTTAAGTTCTTTGAACTATATAGGTAATGTGTTTGCAACCGGGAATGTGCCTGTAATGATTCTGGAAGGGCAATACTCCGTAACTTTAGCCAACGTAAAAAATGTATTAAAGAATAATTTACAATTTCTGATTTGCAGAAAATTCCAAAAGTGTGATGTTATTAAGACAAGATCATCATCAACAATAATGCTTATTGCTTACCTTATCTTGATGAAACTTTTGCATTACAGCGAGCAAGCGGTATAATGACAATAATCGTTATTGGTCCGTTAAAAATATAACATGCATTCTATGCACAAATGCATCAATTTTTGTATGTCTATCCATATATTCCATCTCCCTATCTAATTATTGGTCAAGTGTTAACAGAACCGTGTCGCATGATGATGATTTGTGATTTGCGTTTTTATTTATGGCAATTAGTACCCATTTTTATCGCTGACACTGATGTTGATGCACATTCTGCAGTGGAAATGGCTATTCAAGATTATTTTTTAATCTTTACGTTCATTCGAGAAAAAAATACAAGTACTTTATGAATGAATTGTTGCTGCTATGCATGATGCCTATCCTACTCTAGTTAATAATTCTTCTTAGAAGGAGTCGTTAACTTGCTATAATTTTACCTTAAAGTACTCTAATAGTTTTTTGTGATAGATTGGATGATAGAAGCTCTAATGACTTTTGTCGTGTGATAGACCATGGTTAAGAGATGATAATTCAATGTGATCAAGATGATCTTGGCGATATATATTTCAGAATTATCTGATGGAAATTAAGATAAATAAAGAATGATATACTTTTTTAGGAATTATATGCTGATCAGAGCTATGCAACTTTTCCAACCGTGATGTGCAATTTATATGCAGAAAAGGTGCTGATTTGCAAAACTGATTTTTCTTGCCATTAAAAACAGGTATTAGCTGTCATTAATACAAAAAATGGATGAATGAACGAAAAGAAAAAAAACATTTGCGTGGGAGGTAGAATTGAGCAGGAGAGGGGGATTTTAAAAGAGGATATTGTATTCTGCTTGTAATTAGCAGGTATGAATCGATGAATATTGTAGTCAGTGCAATTTATGACTGACTTTGCACTTTAATTTAAAGCAGTTTTTGGGAAAAGCCAGTACTTAATTTTACAAGACACGAGTCTAAATAAGGTTGGATGAGTTCAGTTTAATCTTATTTTAGCGCAAAAGTATCATACAAATACAGAGAAATGCAGTTTCTGATGACGCCAGATATGTGATCTAAAACATGATATGGTACGCTGTACTAAAGTAAAAATGATTAGTAGTTGGCTAAAATTATCACCGATGGATCTAACAATAATTGTGACCGATAAAAAGTTGTTGAAAGGAAGTTCTTCTTAGTTAGTGAAAGAAAATGATGCTACTATTATTAACTTTGTGTTCACCAGTTATTAATTATGATTGGGATCGGAGCCTATTATGAGATTCATCAGAAGTGGCATCTCTCACGACGGAATAACCGTCTCTCATCGATAATACATATTATTATTTTGGATGTAGCTTAAAATTAACATTGACATAAACGAGGCAAGTATATTTTCGCCATTAGTGCGATTTAAAATCGCCAGTTATTCAAGGATTTTTATTTTACTTTAGAGATGACCTGAAATAATTAGCTTACTTTGTTGACCGGAACATAATGAAATAATGGTAATTAGTGATCAGTTATAGTTGCAATAATTAAATATTCTTATCGGACAAATAAAATGGAAAGAATCATTCAGATAAACTAAAGCATGAACAACGATTTAGAATTTCAATCAAGTATTTCAAAATACTCAGGTCATCAGTAAGTTCAAGAGTATATGCTACAAAATGCACAATTAGGTTTCGACTAATAGATACAAGCTCAGTTAAGACTTTATTGCGGTTGATTTACCTTTTCTACCTGAATCTTGCTGTTTAAAGCTTATATGCAAGAAACTTTTTAGTCATGAAAGGAAATATAAATTCTTCGTCGATGATTTTGTAAAGACCAGTAGCAGTTTGCACAATTTTCTCATTTGTTTTAATGTTAAATGCAGCAAGGAAAAAATGTACAGTCGGCATTCTTCTTTTCGGCTCCCCACCAGCTAGTCACATTCAGCCATGCAAACCAAAAAAATCTAGAAAATAGAGCAACTTTACTCGTAACAACAAAATGTTCACATGCATGAATAAATCTACTGCACAACGCATAATAAAATTACTCCTGATACCTGTCTAGTTCCAGTATTGAGAGGACTGGAGTCGCGTTGGTTGCTCATCGTCATTACTTTTACGTGTTTCCTTTGTGTGCTTAGTAGATTTTATGCCGATCCGCCAAGCTAAAATAAGTACTATGCTAATGGGCTAAAACGCTTTTGAAAGCCGATTTGCAATTTATGTGAGAATAGCATTTATGAAGGAAAAATTCCAAGTACACGATATAAAGTGTTTTATTTTGTGTTTTTTCTTGTTTGTCCCTCTCTCGCTCTCTCTTTATTCCATGCAGACATTAAAATAATCATTTGTGTAATCTAATCTGCAAATATTGTAGTTGAACAGAAACAAAACAGCAATCCACAGGTTTTCAATCAAGTCTCTTATTTGTAGCTGTGCATGTTTTTATACTTGAAACTCACACGTCAGAAAAACTTGTACCTTCTTCAGCCATCCGTTGTGTTTCTGCTCTATCATGATGAAACACAGCGTCCCTGGCTTTAGGATTCCACTGAATCGTGAATTACAGAGAAAAAGGGTGTTCAACGTGAAATGCCAAATTGAATGTATGGATAACAAATACTAGCACATTTTTTCATTCAACAGCTCATTTTCCTTAGAACCGCAAAAGCAGATAGGGCATATAATGTACTGTGTCGATACCAAGACTTACTTACTTTACCTTTACCTGATAAAAGCCATTTTTTCTACTTTTTAGCCAACCTTAAAATAATGTTCATATTACTACTTATTATTAAATATTTATGGGATAAACACAAGGCACGTTCGTCCGCATGTTTGTAAAGTGAACGCATTATAAAACTATATGATTTTATATATTTTTTGCGAAGGAGTAATAATGATTTTTAAGGTCCATTAAAATCTTAATTATTTCTCAGTTTGGAAATCATTAGCGGCAAAATGGGCTTTTTTCTTCGCAATAAACAAGAAGAAAGGGTTAAATAAAATGACAGCCTTTCAAGCTTCTACGAGCCAAGTAATCTGCTGATGAAAGGCGAAAGAAAATTAATACAAAGATAGATTTTCAATTCATATTCATGGTAAACATTTTAGTGTATATGTATACTCTGAGGCTGAAAAAATCCCCAAAAAAATAAAACAATTTAGCAGTAAACTATAAAACTCATCCATCCACACCAACAGACAAATGATGAAGGTAATATTAAACAATTGTACAAAAGGAATACTTCTTTCTTCACTGCTGAGGAGCGAGTACCTCTTTGTAATTTGAGGTTGATGAAAAAGGTGGCAAAAGGAAAATAAAAATAATATCATTTTCATTTTTAAAACACAAAGTTGTATGTTTTACTCGCGTAAAACCTGTGTTGCTGACCATCAGGATTATTATGTGCGCGATTGAGATAATGATATGTACATATTATCATGATGAGGTACAACATATAATATATAATTGCAGATGTAGGCATGATGGGCAGCAGGAAAAAACAAAAAAATAACAAAGTTGTATAAATTTTATTTGATGCGCGGACACGAGGTTTTCTTTTATAGACAGACGTAATGCTCGAATGTCTTCTTGTGGTTCTCATGATGTTTGTTACCTTATGATTATTGCTCGCGCTATTTTGATGATGGTCATGATGATTATTATTATAATACTTCATATCCGACTTCACAAATTATTGTTGGCAGTGATGTTATTTTTGTTTTAGATTGAACATGAGAGAGACCAAGAATTAGAGATAGAGAGACTTGCCAGCCACCATCGCCACTTCTGAGTCTCCTTTCCTCCTCCTCCACTCCACAAATGTGTCTATACACAAGACTAATACCTAATTATTATTGCTCTATATATAAAACGCATGTACGTATTTAGATGAATTAATGATTTGAAGAGCCAGAACATAATGGAGTAAAACACACAATTAAACTTACACGTTTTCTTTCTTAGGAAGGAGCAAACAACAGCAGCAAAAAAATCACAAAAGGAGACAACCGAACCATAAAGGTTATAAGTAATGATTAATGTAATATTACTTTTTTTCTGTGTGGTTGTGTCTGATGTGTGCACACAACATGATGAATTAATTCTTTCCTCAATTAAAAAATATTAATGCATACAGAAATAGACAAAAGTAGACAGTAACAAAAATACACACTTTATTCGGACAAAATGTACAATTTTCGCAGAAGAGTTCGTGTCTATAATTCTATTTTAGAGATATCATTGCTAGATTTACTTATGTCGAGCTAAATGATGTAATGCAATAAATGAGCAGTTTTTGTTTTCAGTAATCTTTTAAAGTTTCTCATATCATCATAATGATATTAATAATACTCTGCTGAATTGAATGTAATTAATATCAAGTACCTACACACAATTAGTTATGTTGGCAATCGGCAGTTTAATAATAATGCAGACAAATATAAAATATAATCATAGTGTGTGCGGTGATGACGGTGTTGTGGTGGCGGTAGTAATTACAAGGATAATTATGATTTTCATATGAAAATATTGAAAATATATGCTTGATGAACTAAAATAAGCTTATTCTAGGATTTATATTTGGAAAAACATATCTGCTCTTTCGTCATTTAGTAATGAAAGTCGTACGAATCTTACCCAATTTGAATATTCCATCCAAATTACTTCATTTTCCTCAAGGAAATAATGAAATGTTATCGAATCAAAGGTGCTTACATAAATACAAAAATATCTTTAAAATACGGAAATGGGTTGATTTTCATTTTGAGCATTTTTCGTAAGAACTAGAAAACTGTCTTAATTTTGCATTAATTATTCATACACGAGTACGAAAATTTGTAGTTTTAAAAGGGGATTTAAGATAAATAATGAGATGTTTTGGGAGAAAAATTTGTAAAAAGCAAAAAAACATTTTACCAGGAAGCAGGAAAGTGAAAAACCGGTTGTTCACGTGGAATTGCATTATATTTATAATGGAGTAATTTTTTGTTGTGACGATTTTCAGTTTACGTCATTTTTTAATCGTCCACAAGCGTGTCTTGTGTCTGGCCTGGAAATCTGAAAGGCTGGAGTTTTTTCTGTGTTATAAGGTCAGAGAGAAGCAAACAAAGCAAATAAATTACCATCTTACATTCCCCCAACAGTAATTTTGACAGGTGTGCGAAACTAATTAGAACGCTCAAAATATAACAAGAATTCCAGTCAGTCAGAAGGACGATTACGCAGACGTTAAATTAAGTATACCTCGTAATTGTAATTTAAAATTAATCCACATTACTGGACGGTTTAGAATAATTAATACAAATTCCCATCATAAAATGTAGTCAAATGATCATACTCCTGTCGATCTTTATTGATAGTGTGTAAATTTATTGCAAATTCATGTAGGTACTCACTATCCGCATAATTATGCAATTTTGCCCTTTTTACACATTCTTCCTTGCATACTTTTATTTTTTATCAATACCTAATATTTATTTTGAATGAAAAATGCGTGCATAAAACTTCTTGTTCATGCACTGCTCAATCACAATACAACTTTACAAGTTTATATTACACTGGTCATCATAATTATTTTCTCATGTCTGTTTGTGAACATAAGTAATCGCTAATTATTTACTACACTCTACTAGAACAACTACCACAACTCATCCAAAAATACAAGTTTTTATTTTTTTATTAGGTATTATTTTTGCTAGCTATATACGCTTGCCATGTATATCCTCCTCCTTTTTTGCTCTGCTTTTTATTGCTCGCCACTAACTGAAGATTTTAATGTACACAATGTCTGCCTGCACACATAAGTATACAAACACCAACAAAAAGTTTACACACTTGTCTTGTAAACTTATTATTTGCTATTTTGTACACATTTCAAGACATATCAAGAACATCATCATTATCAACGTCATCATCACGATCATCATCTTCATCACTGTACACATGAGCATCACCACAACATCTTTATATTTTTTCGCACACTTGTTCTATTATTACTACAATTACACACAAACGTCGTTTTTTATTCTTCTCCTCCTACACACAAGCTTTTTGATGTATTATGTACATCACCATCATCATCATGATCGTAAAAAATAAATACAAATTTACATTGTGTATTTATATTTTTCCCCTTTTCCTTTGCAATCTGCCGCTCACTCTTTGCTTTGGTTATAAATTTTATATGCTTTATAATGCATTTTTATTCTTCGGCTCCTGTTGCTTTCAGTTAAAATTTCTGCTTGGAATACGAAATTAATGAGTATTCCATTCGTCCAGCCTTCTCTCTCGTCTTATGTGTGATTCACATAATATTATTATTATTACCTATCTATTATCCATATCTATTTCTCTCTCTACCTCAACTCGATTCCCGTCATAATTTCTGTAAATAATAATAACATTAGAGCTTCTTTTGGCGCAGAAACACATAATACTTTTTGGGACGGCGGATGACCATCTTCCTTCTCATCATCATATCAAATGACTATCAAACCAAACCACCATATCATTACCGGCAACTTTAATTCAGTTTCAGTGTATATATACATTATACATATATTATTTTGATGTGTGCGTTTGCAATTTTTTAGTTTTCTTATTTCACCCATTAGCTGGTACGTAATGCCTTATCATCCTGTTTCATCTTTTTGCTCAAAACTCATTTTCCTTCTCCCTAAGTTTGTTTACCTGATAGTATATCCATCTGTTTGATGGTTATGTGGTCTGCAATAATAAATATTATATTAACTAATGGCGAGTGATGTATTTCTCACCAAAAGCAAAGATTGTAACTTTTATTCTTCTGTTATTCTGTTACTGAACAGGAGCAATTAAATGGTTGATTTTGAGTTACGTATTAAACTTATTGTTTGCTATGAGCAATATCGACAGCAAGACAATATCAGTTGCAGTATCCAAAGCTAAACATTAATAAATATTAATTACGGAACATTAAGAATAACAGTTTTTCCTGTCCATTTTTGTATTATTGCGTTGCGTTGTGTAGACTGAGAATAAACTAATTGCGCTGCGCTGTAGGGTTCCCTATTACTGGCGGTAATGTATATGTATACATTGTACGCAGGAATTCATCAATTCATCCTACAAAAGCAGAAATATGTTATCTGTAAAAATGAAATGTAATACTAATTCAATACAAATACACAAACAAAAGAGATAATTTTTATTTTATGATGATGTTTGTTGTAGTTTGTTGTGATTGCTTCGTGTCTATTGACAAGACAAGGTGAGCCATTATAAAAAATGTTGATAGCTTAAAGCTCAGCTTTAAACTTAACAAACAGTGTAAAAATAATCAATTAAGATAATAAAAAGGAGTTACGGTTCTCGTACCGTATAATATTGATGGCTGTGTGTACAAATTGATGTGTAGCTTAGGTAGTAATAAACTTTAAAAAGTTCTTATTCCCATTTTTACAGATATGGTAAATGCTTCCGGAAGGGTGCCTGCGGCTTGGCATCTAATGGTTCTTCTGGTAGTAAAGTAAATAGCCTATGTCACCTTGTACTGGCGCGTTTCCCATCGTTCATCAGACACTATTTCTACTGTGTGTAGCCATTATGATTATTACATTTATTATGTTTATTGTTCATCAACAACATTAGGATTAATTATTGAATTCGCACACCAAGCATATTTTAAAATTCAAAGAAACAACAATGATAAAAAGATAATATTGCGACTGCGAATTATCATATCATATAATTTGTAAAAATGGAGTTCACATGACATGTGTTTGTACATTGTTACGGTTATAGATGTGTTTTTGTTCTTCTCGTACAAATGTTGTTTGTTAAAAATGACAGGGAAAAAACGAAAAACGGTTATAATTGTTTTACTTTTCTGCTACAGTAATGTTGCTGATGATGATGTTTGTATGACTAGTTGTTCAATAAATTGTATTAAATGTGGAAGGAAAAGTAAAACGTCTCATCGTTATTGTAGATGGACGGGGAATTGCCCACGTACAGCAAGTATAATTTCTGCTAATGACCATTGGACTTGTTGTGCATTTTAAGTAAGCTGTTGTGGAAATATTTGAAGAGTTCTAATGACGGCGAAGATGATGGCGATGGTGATACTCTGTTTTTTGCAATGAAGAAATGTAATGGTTTATGTAAACATGTGCATTATAAAAAGTGACTGAACAATGTGTATCAATTTATTCTGATGGGTAAGGTTTCGATGCGTTGCATGACTTTGAAGGATATTTTATATGAGCACCATGAACCACCGAGCAATTTTTGCTGCTGCTCCAATGTACCCCATGCTGAGCGTTTCCTACAACATTTTGTGAAATTATCATTAAAACAATGCAATTCTTTTCTTTGCTTTCGTTATAATATCAAGATCATCATCAAATATCTTGGTGTAACGATATCTTTGAAAAGAAACAGATTTTATGAGTAAACAAATAGCAGTTAGTAGCCATCCGCATCCATCCGTTTTCTGTAAGTTTTTAAAACATAATGGCAATACAAATATTTTGGTAGGACACAAATTTGTGTAAAAAATTTTACAGTTAAGAACAGCAATGCTACTAGAATAAAAATACTTTCAGTAAAGTGTAGCGAAACATACAATTTACAAGTTTCATTACAAGTGTTCGTTTTCATAATTATTCGTTAATTTTGGTTCTGATTGTTTCATACTATATACACAAAAATTGAATTTTAACTTTATACATAATTGAATTAGTAATCGGTAAAAGTTAAAGACTCACAATATTTTATCTAGCACTAACAGTTATTTGCTTAATAAACCCAGAAATATTATTCACTTGTCTTTACTCTAAGACCACATTAAAACCGGATTTAACATGCCGTGAAAATAATCAAATTAGTACTGGTCATTCACAATTTGCCTTGAAAGCTTATCGTATCATGTACACACATAACATCACAGAATCATACATTATGAGTTGTAAAAAGTTTTAAATTCTGTTCTTTAGAATGTCGAGGAAGGCACGGCTCTTACTTGTTAAGTTACAAGAAAAAATCTCAGAGGAGACAGCCGATCATTTAGCTGCTTCCGCGTAATAGTGTGCATGCTTGCACGTTTTTATTGCTCCATCATAACATCATCCTCATCATCATCCTTTAAGTTACAATTTTACAAACGACAACATTGTGAAAATGGTAAATAAGTATTTACAGCTACCGCTCGACTTGTATGCTAAATTGTAAAAATGGCAAGTGATAAAGTGGATGTGGATGAGTGAAGGAGAAATGTGAGTGTGCGTCTAATTTAATGCATGCCGTACTAAAATATTGAGCAAATAAAGGAAGAAATTAGTGCAAAAAAGTGATGTAATGTAGTAGACACTAGTAGACAGCTTGTATTTTTACAATTATTACAGAGTCAAAAATCGTTCCTCCCATTCATTCATTCAATCGATCATCATCTTTGTATTTCTCATTTTTAGGTACGTCATTACTTGCTACGCTATGCCATTATTATACGATGCACATATTTATATGCTTGAACAATTCGAAAATTGAAATCGAAGGGAGAAGAAATTCAGTGGGCAATCTCTTTTTAACTCGCATATTATATAGCTTTCAACAGTTTTGAATTTAATTTAATCAACTTTAATAACTACATTTCACTCATTCTTATTAACAGCAATAACCCTTCAAAGTCTAATCATTAGTACAGACAAAACATGTGTCATTATCAAAAAGAATGAAAGAAAAAAATAATTATTTATAACAAATAACTGTTTTTATATAATTTATCGCTATAATATACTCTATAAGTTTTGTCTATCATCATTTTAAATAATTATCTTCATTGTTGTTCTTAACATTCTTTATTTTCATGAACATAAAATATTTTATGAGATCTATGTATGGCTGCATCTAATTGATTATTTTTGTTAAAATCTTTGAAACTGATTAAATACTAATAGAGACATGCCTACTTTGCTTAATCGTGTAGTCATCACAAGACACCGCCACACCATCAATCCTTATTATAATGCTTCGTTTCATTGTTATCTTTTCATTTTACCGCAAACTTGTCAAGTGAAAATCTACAAAGCGCAAATCCTCATCCGCAGACACCACCGCTCTGTCTACTGTAGCATAAAACACTATTGAATAAAATGAAAGATTTTAAAAGATAGCTGTCCCGTCTTGTTGCACCAACACCATAATGCAAATAAAAGATTATTTCTACCAACATTTACAACAAGTCGGTCTTTTCTGCTGTTTGTCGATGAAAATCTCGATAGAGTTGTACAGATAGTGGATGATATGTTGGTGATGTTCTCGTTTGTTCAGTTTAGCGCATACCAAAGAAAATCATGTTCACAAGATATCGTCATCAACATGCTCATGTTCAGCAATCCATTCGGGTTGACAGTTGCTTACTAGTTTGTTTATTTCAGTGAAAAAAATACTACTGCTCGTGATTAGTTAAACTTGTATTCTAAATGTATGTATGTATTTTAATTTATAGGTTTAGATAAGTAGAATTAGGCAGCTAGACTTTTTATATATCAGACGATTATACAGGGTATACAGTGTAAAATATAAACATATACATAATCCGTTTTATTGTAACAATATTATTATGATGCCGCCGTTGCTTTTTGGAATTCGCCATAATACAACATGTAATTACCACTCGGCACAAATTATGATGCTATAAAATATTATGGAAGTCAAATATTATGCTCGCTCACATACATAACACGTTTTTATTAGCTAAAAAAGTAAGCAAATGTATGATATGGAATGTGTATAGCTTCATAGTGGTTTTATTACAAGATAGCGGCGACAGTGAGTGAGAGATAGAGGATGTCTTTCGTTTTACAGAGACATGACCGGGAGCGAAAATTGGTTTTGCTGGCTTAGTTGGAATAGGTCATTGCATGAGAAGTTGTAATACAAATATAATCATGACACATCTTTGATTTTTTCTTTTTTTGATGAAGACACGACAGACTTTTTTCATTTCTCTTTGAAAGAGACTGCATGTTTTTGTATGATGATATGCTATAAAAATACTTTGAATACTGAAATTGAAGGAATAGAACCTGGTGAAATAATAGAAACAAAATTAATAGATATTTTAGCTCACGGCAGGGGGAAATACTTAAACTGACTTGTTTTAACAAACAAAATTCCTATTCGTTATTGTCATCTATCTACTTTTTGATCTTATAAACGACTTCAGTTTACTCAACAACAAATTGCACGGAGGGAAAGGATACAGCTGAAAATTTTTTGCTAGCTTCTGGACGATCATAGGAAATTGGTGACAAATTATTGTTCTAAAGCAATTTAATCATAGCGAAGAAAGAATTAGAGGGATGTATTAATATCAAATAAATTAAATTATTATTATTATGCATGCGCATACAATAATATTATGAGCTTTTATCAACTCACTCAGTCAGTTAGCATAATCATTATGACCATCGTGACTAAAATGATGAGTTTTTGTTGATTTCAAAAAGATAATCACGACAGGTTTATACTTGGCACTTCACCTGAAATGAAAACCGTGCAACATACCTACCTACCCAGAAAGAAAACTCAAAGATTTGGAGAGATTCCATTTTGTGTATAAAAAAACCAACAAAAGAACTCAGCACAGTATTTAAAGTAAAAGCAAAAAACCCAATCCGTCAGGCAGGGTACATAATAATTTAATACGTTTTAGTAAATAGCAAGGAAACTTGCACCCAGTGTGACACGATATATTATGGCATGGCATGCATCATGTCATGGTGGTGTTTATTATGAATTCAATGTGTGTTTACTTAAAAACCTGAGGCTCTCTCTCCCTCTCTCGTGTCATATCATTTGAAAATCAACACTAGAAAACATTAAGCAGCCCAGCAGTAGTAGTTATGGTCTGTGGTGGTGATACAAGTTGTGTGCTGAAATCTACGAGCTGCACTGCATGCAGTAATCTAATATGAATAGGTACTATGCATTCACCTGGTATTTTCTTAGATATGTGTACACCCAAACAGAGGATGCAGGATATAAAGAAAGACAGAGAAGAGGACTGGGGAAAAGCAATAATAATTCTTAAATCACGTCGATAACTTGAAGCTTGCACTGCACCATGCCACCAGTATTAACAGACTTGACTTGACTCAAGTAAAACTCCCCAAATATTGTGGTCAGCAGCCTCTTGGTCGTCAGAACCGAAGAAAATAAAAATGAATGCCGTGCAGAATTTTGCATGTATGCATGCTCCATGTCCATAATAATTTCTCTTGAAAAAATGTGTTCTTCGTAAAAAATATAAGTAAACTTGAGGAAAATGTTCATTCAACACGTTCCATGATAATAAATACTGCAACTCCCAATATATATGTTTTAAATAACACCAGCAGCTATTAAAAAATCTGGCAGCTGAAATGCAAATAAAAATTCATAAAGTGCTCGTATTTTTTCGTTGGAAGCATTTTTTTACTAGTTCATTGCATGCATATTAGTGTAGAAGCATATTATAAGCAAAGTCAATAAAATGAAATGAATGTTATTTTGTGCTACACAAATACACACGACACGGAAAGGTGAGAAAGCCGACGAGATTGTCGTAGATGATTTTTTGGATAAAATAATAATACCGTACGGGGACGTGTATTTATACTCGGCAGTGGTGTTCACTTTTCTTCTTTTGTTGGTTTTTTGCCGACCTTATTATTACACATTTTGTAAAATATGAATGTATCGTTACATGTGTGGGTTTTTATAAGTTTTATACGTGTAGCATGGCAGGTTGTCGTTTCTTCTTGGCTCGCCTATCAAGAAATAATCTCATTTTCGCTGTTCTTTAATATTGTTTGTTGTTTTAAGAAGTTGAACTTTATTACCACCACCAGCAGCAAAAAAATTAAAAAGGCAAGTGAAAAAGCTACCCTGAGAAAAGTGCAACTGGATTTGAGCATGCATCATGAAGGTAAAAAATATTATATTTAGGCTGGGCACGGCTTAAGCTTCTTGACTTTCTACTGGATTATGTCTACTCAACAAACAACACACACACGTCACAAGTCACAATTTTTAGTCAGTCAACCAAAAAGAAACAGTAAAAATGTAAAACACCGCCTGCTATTATATGGTTATCATTTCTACACAAAAGCATTCATGTGTGAGCAGAGAAGTTGCCCTTTTGGCACGATTTTACTTATGTAAATACTTTCACGAAAATGGGAGTATCACTCTGTAAACCTAACAATTTCATTATATTTCATCATTATTATTATTTTTATTTACAGAAGTTAAACTGCATAATGTAGGTGAATGCAAAAAGACAGCAGGTAAACCAATTATTTGTTCACCTTCGCCCCGACAAATAATATGCAACTTTTTAATCGTTATTGACATATCCTGTTGTCTACCGAGAAAATGATTTACGTGTGTAATCCATTCTTTTTCGTTTCTATTTATTTGAATAAACATTCCAAGATAATGGTAAATGCAAAAGTATTTTCTTTGTATAGTAACTAAAGATAAAGAAGTATGTACGTAATTAAATAGTTTTCAGTAGTGATGATATGGTCGATGATGACTTGAATGATGTGTGTGTGTGGTACAACAGGAATCCCTGGAGGCAGTGGATGGAGGTGGTTGCAAAGGAGTAGCAGCGCTAGTTTGTTAGCAGAAAATAAAATCAGTGCAAAAATGCAGCTTACACAGAGAATAATAGGTATTTAGAATACATTAAAATACAATTGATTTTTATGTGATTTTAATCGCGATTGTGTGAGTGGGCAATGTAGATGCAGTGCAAACAATGCATTGTTTTTACTTACCTCCGGCTTAAAAACAGTGATAGAGGCGGATCAAATGGAGGCAAGAAAATGCATGCTTTTGTGATTTTTACTCGGCTTTTATTTACATCGAGTTAGTTGAAAAATAGAAACAAGGTTTGGAGGAAGATTTTAAACAAATTAACGGGAGGAGATGGCATCCGTCTAGAATATCCGGTATAAGGTCACGCATGGGTCGATATATAGGCAATATTCTTTATTTGTTTTATTATCTTTCAGGAATTATAATATTTTCTGTACTGAGTTTGGAAGTCAATTTGCGTCTATTAAACTATATACAGTATCGACATAATTCCAAAGAAATTATTGCTCTCACAATAACTCAAATGCTATGATATTCATAATGACGATAATGGCCACATGCTCCTCCCACTGTATAACACCTAATAAAAACTTAATTAAGTTATAAAAATAAAACTTGTTCTAATAATGAATTTAATGTTAAGATTTATACATAAATAAATATTAAAAAGGAATTTCGTTGGCATTAAAAAGTTTATGTGTATATTATCTCACGCGCGTGCTGATGTTGAAATTCATACAAGTAAAATAGTTCAAACATTATTGTACTGTTTGCGATACCGCGAGCGAAATGGTGATTCAGTGAAAAATAAAATTTTAATTAGTGAAATGTACGAAATAGGTACATTGTAAACTTGGTCATTATTGTGTTTTAACTGAGGAAGAAGCTCTCAATTAGTAGAAATGTTGCGTATAAAAGTTAATTTAGTCATTAAATAGGAAATCCTGTGAAATGTAAAGTACGCATAATATTATTTATTTTATAAATAAATAAAATATTATGTAATATGATAAATGCGTTAAGCATCACAGCTCGTCAGGAATAAAGTATAACTACCGTCCATTACATAATGTTGAATGCAGAAGAGTTCATAAAACCTGTCTGCTAAAATAAACTAATTTGAACTTTAAAAAAAGAAGAATTCCATTTATATTTTTAACTTTCAGCATTATTAGTACGCATTTTTATTTGAATTAACATTTTACTTCATTGGAATTCATTGCAGTGTTTGTTTCAGTTGTTTTTTCAGAACATTGCACAGTAGTAAGTAGTAGTATAATTGTGACTAGTGACCAGCAAAAATTGCATTTTGCGTTTGCAAATGTCGTCTTTAATGTTATCCGCTTCTTCCCTCAACA
>JAQFYG010001815.1:0-17150 GCA_034694325.1 Entomobrya corticalis
CATTGTTGAGCTACTTAAGCAAATTGAAAAACTAGGATTTATAAAACTTTGTCGTCGAAGGGTGATCTCTGACTGGAGGATTGTTCCAATTTTGCCTTTCTGCATATTTGACATTTTGAGAACATTTTTTGCGAATGGAAAAACCGATTGTATGGAAATGTTAAAGTCAAGCGCCCAAAATTGTGGAAAAAAAGATTTTTTTGTATGCTTGAATGTCTGAATTATGGTGTCGGCTGGAGTCATAGTGCCCGGTTCCTGCATTCCCTGGGAAAAAAAATCACAGTGAAAAAATCAAAAGTCTTCTTAATGGATGACCAAATAGAAGTTTCAATGGTAATAAAACAAGCTTTCCTTTTAGGGCATTGAGTCTTCCTAAACAAAAACTAATCAAATTGTGCGGTTTTTTTGGGTTATGTTTACTTTCGATTCTCATAATTTTCAGACATTGCATCGATCATCATTCACCACGAGTTAGTCCATTTGAAGCATTTTGAGGTTATCAATTGCATTCCGGACAGTCGCTATTCTTCACTGATACGCCGACCTGATCTTGTTATTTTTAATAATTTGATAAAAATTATAAATTATGCGAATATTTAGAACGTCGATATAAAAAATCTAAAATAATAGAAACAACTTTCAGACAGTTTGATTTCGTTGTGCCATATAAAATTTCTTTTATTTAATAATAAATAAATAAATAAAAAGCCGATTCCATTAAAAAAGATTCGCATTCCTTCAAAATTTTAATTATGTGTGTTCCACTAAGTAAACCACTAAGTATTTTGTTGCAATCTGTTCTGGATATAAAACTCCGTAAACTGTGTAATCGGTCTCCGGCGGAAGTATCGAGCTTGGCTGTAGCGGAGTCCCCGAGCGGCCAACAGGTCCCTGCGACGACTTGATCTTTTTTTGAATCCAAAACAGATCCAGAAAATGTTCTTAAGCTATTATACATTCCCGTGCTTCCATCCGGCAGGACTAACATTGGGAATTGCCCAGAAACAGAGACCTCGAACGAATGACCAAGGTTGACTTCTGAGACGAGACATACTGCAGTTGAGCAGGAGGCCATCCATTTTTAAAATTGTTGGACAGCACGTCACAAAAAGTTGTTGCTCCAGGAAAGGGTCCACTGGTGGCGGGTAGCATCCCATTTACAAGAATCTAAGCTGTCTTCCCATGTGTAGCTCCTTGCAAAGAGCATCTTCCGGTTTTCATTTCCTGGGGTCTGGAAGGTGGTTCCTATTTTGTCGTGGGCCTTAATATGGACCCCTGAAATTGAACGTATCTCGACTGCCAAGCCTCCTTTGGTTCTGTACATACTTGTTGATTCTATAAAACTCCGGATGATGGGTATCCAAGGTCCAAGCACTAACTTTTCCTGAAACGTATACGTTATTCCGGAGCCTTAGATCTCTGTAGATGGAGTAGACTATATCATCCTCTTCTAGCTTTTGTGTGTTTCCTCTTCCGGAGTGGTTGGAGGGAAGTCTGCAGGTGGTCGAGGATGGTGGTGGAAGGATCATGACTGTGGCTTTTCTAAATTCAAACTTGTAACGATATGATGGTAGCGGGTACACGTTGCAATTAAATTATGATTTATCGATTGTATGAGATCGTTTATATTAACTGGTTTCAAAAATAAAAAACAAATGTTTTTTGTTTGCTTGTTATTCAAAAACAATTTGCCAGTAACATGACATGAAAAGCAAAAAAAAATAAGTAATAAAAAAAATATCTTTCTAAATGCTTAGCAGAAAATGTATAAAAAAATCATGATTAAAGCAGATGGGAGAGACCATGATGGTTCATTCAACCTTCGCATCACTCACTTTACTATTTGGGTCTGTCTGATTTATACTCCTATATTTTGATATTCTTTTCTGAGAAGCATATACAATAGCTCAGCAAAAATAGCTTACAAAAAGACGAGTTCAAATGGAGTTGTCACAAGAACGGAAGATGTAAAGCTTATAAAAAATACGCAATTAAGCGTTGTTTATCTCTTGTTATTATCACCACATACTTTTATTCATAAGGCTTTCAATTGGAATTTATGCGCCGACTTATTACAAATTTTTGCACTTATTGACTTTAATATACAGTGGCTTGCTCGCTGGATTTTAATAAATTTGACATTTTTATGATCGGCTCGCGTTTTATCAGCAAGGTGTACTTAAATATTTTTAATGCCAGAAACAGAACTTGTTCCGATGAAGACAAAAGACTGGTAACACACATTACAAAATAAGTTACAAATTTGTGAATACATATACAAATCTCAGAGTTCATTGTAGAACCATGATTATAAATACAATATTTTGAAAAGTTTAAAAACCTTGATTTTTTCTTATCCTTCTTTTGAAATGGGTTGTTTGTTGATATCCAAATAATAAAATTATGATGTTACGTTAGAAAAAGCGTCCATGAGTAACTCATCTTTTGAGATTGGCAGGATTATAGCTAAATAAACTAATTATAATATCTTTTCAAAACAAAACTTACATTTTTATATGGAAGGGTCGTGCTCAATTGGTACCATTTAATGTTATAAGAATACAAATACAGTTAAAAGTATGCTTTTGTTATATTTTTTAACAAAATTTAAAAATGTTAGATGATTATTGACAAACTTCAAACTTGATATTATCATTCTAAATGAGATATAGATCCAACCACGGGAAAACCAAACAAAACCTTTTCATGAAATTGATAACATCTAAGTTTGTTTTGAGTGGTCCAAGCAACCCGTCTGTATAAGATTTCTTAGATTTGTCTCCTCTGACACTGCCCATTATTTTCCATTTGCTGATTTCATTACGTTTGCAAATTTAAAAATACAAATTGTTTTCTGGTGTTAATGTTTGAAAGATTTGCCTTTCCAAAGAATTAAAAAATGGAAAAAATGAAAGAAATTACTAATAATAAGATACCTTGATATCCCAGCAAAATATATAAATTTTAATTTCACCTTTTACAAACTGATTTGCAATCGGTATTTATCATGCCAGAGACAAATGTAATGTCATAAACATCAACCCTCTATCATACTCACTGAATATATGGTAGTAAACATAAATTCAATATTAGATGAATTTAATAACTAATTTTGCAATTTTAAAAACATAATTGGAGCTTTTTGTTTCTTCAAACAAGCTTATGATACTGTTTCTATAATTGACATTCGTCTAATTTCTGATTACAAAGTCGTATTAAATTTTGTAACAAAAATCCACCGGTATTGCTTTAAAAAAATTTTTTTTTTCGTTTGCAGCGTAGTGGTTATGGGATACAATATTTTGCAATGTTAATCACATGGTCTTACGCAAAGTATGTAAAAAAGCGGCAAAGGTGTATGCAGAAAATTTGCGTGTTTTTATGCGATAAATAGGAGTTTTATGTAATTAAATATTTCTTGTGTATATAATGTAAGCGAATTTTTCTTTTCCTATTTGGATAAATTTTAACAAAAGTTATATATATTCCCTGTAATTACAATAAACATTTTCCAAAATCATGATCAGCATCATTGCACCTAATAATTATGTTTCAATATCAGTTAATTCTTCTAACATGAATTGGTTTTGTGCGCCAATCGTACATTCTCTTTCACTTTGTTTGATCCTAGACTTTGATGAATCATAATTTGGCATGCTATGTTGTCAGTAAATAAACACAATATAAACCGCATTCATTACCAGTCTAGGTACAAATTTATTTGATGGTATTTATAAAATTCGAATGATATAATAACATATTTTATAATCACTTTTTACTTATTTCAATACTATATTTGAAAGTACAAAAAACATTTTTATCGACTATTTTGCCATATTTGACACATTTTTCACGTTTACAGTTATCTTTTTTATATTTGATATTGCATCTATCCTTACACGCTGTAGTGCATTTGTCATCACATTCTGAATCGTCGGCATTGCAAGTGTTCCTACACTCACCAACGGCACTCCGTTGGTTATAATTGTTTACATCCTTTACGCATGCCACGCGCTTATCTTCCGTTTGCGTAACGCAATCGTCATCAAAATATGTTTTTGTTTCATTGCAAGTTTTCTTATATGGTGTGTATTTAAAGTGCATTACATTATCATTATTTGCGTTTACTTCACAATAATAGTCAAGATAATTTGCATCAACATCAAATTCTTTTTTGCACTTAGTTTCATTAAATTTGTTTTTCACAAGTACTGATAAAATATAGTTTGACTTATATTCGTAAACACCATAATGAGATAGATTTCTAACTGTTATAATTTTATCGATACATACTTGCGCTGCACATCTTAAGTATATTTGTTTGTTGTATTTGTGAATCTCCATGTCCAATTTACGAGCGTCCTTACCAATTTCTGCGACATGTTGTTCGTTGTCATTATCCATTAAACCAATTCCTTTATCATTTTCAGCGATATATTTTTCTTTGCGAGTATCCACGGCACCGACGTCTTTATCATTTGCTGCAACATATTTGTCGTTGTGAATACGTATTATACCAGCTGGTAAACGAAAATTTGCACCATATTTTTCGTTACGCGTTTTCCTTATACTATCGCCCTTGTCATTTTTTTCGACATATTTTTCGTTGCAACCATGATTTTCTATCTTTTCACATTTCTCTTCAGAAGAAATGTTAGGTACATTTAAAAACAAGAATATAAGTATAATATACATTACAGTCTTCATGTTGTAATTTTATCAAATTTAAAATTTAAAAACAAGATAGTTTTCTTTATCGGAAGCACAAAGCTACCTGTTGGTTAAGTGACGATTTAACCTTTTAGTTTACAATACAGGGTTGGATCAACAGTTGGTCTACAACAGTTGACTTTACTATCTGAAAATAAGAAATGCATTTGAACATTAGCATACATTTTTATTGTTGAGCATACATATTGTTTGATAAAAGCAAGCAAAGACGGACTAAATATTGTAGGTGCCCTGTCTTTGGTATTGTTGTAGTCATTTGTTTTTATTTTCATTTACCGGAACGTATTTTAAATCGGTATACTATTTTTCAGCTTTAGTTTTGTTGTGAGTAGTACAAATGCAAGATTCTAGCATATTAAAATGAACTATTTTACATCAATTTGAATAGTATTTACTAGATAAATAATCACCAGCAGGGCAAACAAATTTGCAGATAAGTTTGAAAATAAAATTATTTGATTCTGTTAGAAACTGAGAAAAACTTTGACATTTGTAAAAAAGTATAAAAACAACAAATAATCATTCTAAAAATTTATTTCTAACAAATTTATTTCGTCGGTCTTTTTATACGACAGCACAATATATACTTTTATGGCAATTTTACTGGTTTTATGAGCGCCTGGAAACTTTAAGGTGTTTGTAATTTTAAAATGATATCTGCCCGTGTTGCAACAAAACATTTTAAAGTAGCTGTAATATTTTCCAGTTAAAGCTTAGACTTTTACTTGGGCATTATTTGCGAATAATTTTGCTCCATATAAATCTTTGAAAAACATTTCAAAAGCACGTATTGCTGTATAGTTAATAAATTTGTCTAGTTACCAAACATGAAAACGTTGTCGGTGTGATTAAGTCAAAACCCAGTTTTTTCTTTTGGATGCTATTCTAGGCTGCTTTATTCTGTAAAATCAATGCAAAATGAACCATTCAATTCAAATTAAAAATATATCAAGTTAGCATTCAGCATACTTTAAAGTTTAAACTAACAGTTAATATTGTTACAAAATTCAGACTATAAGGAAGTACGTTTTGGTTTAGCAAGTCAGACTAAATTTGCTGATTTAAATAGCTGGGAAGCAAAGCCAATAATAATGCTGACATTAATAACTATTTATAAACAACATAAAAAACGTAGCTAAATAAAATGACATACACTTTTTAACCGCAAACAACACCAAGCATTTAACAAAACAGACGATTGAACTTTTTGTAACACACAACATGGAATCAGCAATTGATTTTGTCGCTTTTTGTCGACGGTTTTATTTGCTTGATTTCCCTATTTTATTGATATATAATCTCAGCTATAAATACTAAAACTTTTATATTTTGTTTCCAACCGCTCCTGTATAAAGTTAGTCAATATACTGCGTCAAGAGCCGAATTAGCTAGATTAATAATTACGTCAGACAATTGCGTTACACAAAATAGAGCAAATCAAAATCAAAACTAGTGAAAAAAATTTACGACTGATTAGTTTAATATAAAATGGGGTAAAATATAACAAATGCTCTAAAACAATTTATTCAAAATTTCACACATTTTTAAAAAATATTTGTACCAAATTTTACTAAAAATTTCATGAGTTCAAAAGTATTCAGATTTTTGTCCAAATCCATGCAATTTTTTGTTAAGATGAACTGGTTAAAAATGCTATTCAGTGTGCATTAAACAAATTGAAGATAAGTACACCCCAAGGTAATAAACCTAAAAATAATAACAAGTACCACAAAACCAGTTTAAAACTATGGTTTATATATTTCTGATATAAACCAAACCTATTAAATAAATCAAACGATACGTCCTAAATAAATTGGCAAAAAATATGTTCATTCCCAAACTGAATGATTTTATTCTTCTTACCTCAGCCAGTGATTGAATCATCAGTGTTCTTCAACGGCAGCCTGCGAGTCGCAAATCGGAATTTCGACACAAACTCCCTCTCCTGTAGAACTGCATTAGCTATGAGCTTAAATCAGTGGCTATAATTAAAAGCTCATGAAGATGTCAGTGTGCATAAAATTTTTATTCTTGTTCCATATACTCATTGCGCTAGTCTTTGACAATATGGTTACATGTGTGCCATAATTACTACTTTTTAACAAAGCGTGCGTTTTATCAAAGACATAAAACAAAGATCCAAAGGGAAAATGTAAGAGAATCGGCGTCGCAATCGATGCAAATTTTCTTGACATGAAAATGTAATAAAAGTTGTTATATTGTGATGCAACTACTATGAAATTACTAAAAACTGTTGCTAAATTTTATTCCACAACCGAGGTAACAGAAGATAAAAAAACAAAAACATATTTCCTTCTATGTTGATTATGATTATTTCCATGTAGCATCTTTTAGTTGCTTTATTCTAATTCTGTTTGATTTAGAATATGTGTGTACTGGTTGATTTATTAAAATTACCAAAATGATGAATATTTTTTCATTAAATTTGCTAGACCAAATAAACAACAGGTACAATTTACACAATTTTTCAATTGATTTGACTAGTGCTTTGACCGGAAGACTTTTTGCACTTTAAAACAAACACAAAGGAATATATTGATGCCATATGGCATTTTTTGATGACTACAAGCAACGATAAAAGTTATAGCATAATATTTAAATGAACAAAACAGTTGACACAGAAATATAGTTAAAAGGACCAAAATTGCTTTTGGAAGTAATTTGTCTACCTGCGGCATATAAAAAATTCATAAAAACACTACTGATAGCTCTTGAAATGCAAAATTTGTTCGTTTTTATACAGTATTTCTTATACTTTTTCAACAGCATGTCTTGTAGTAAAAAACGGGTCGCTACAATATTGCCGAAACGCTTCTAGTGCTTGCGTTTCTTGCCAAAAATTACTTGCCGAAAATTATTTTGTCGAAAGATTTTCTTGCCAAAAAACTTATGCCGAAAGCTGCTCATGCCGAACAATACTTGCCAAAAAGTACTTGCCGACAGAAATACAGCAGAAATTAAAATGCCGAAAAAGAGACAAATTTTGCAATCCGAATCGATAGCACCCGAATTTTATTATTCAAACTATATTACAAAGTCAAATCTTTAAACAAAATTTGGTTTGCCATTAACTACATTGTAAATTAGTTCAGCCAACTAATTTTCGGTAAGAAATTTTCGGCTAGTGTTTTTCGACAAGTATTTTTCGGCAAGCATTTTTCGACAAGCAATTTTTGGCAAGTATTTTTTGACAAGTATTTTTTCGGCAAGCATTTTTCGACAAGCAATTTTCGGTAAAATAATTTTCGACATGATTTTAATTTCGGCCAGCAATTTTCGGCAAGTAATTTTCGGCAAGAAACGTAAGCACTAGAAACATTTTTGCAGTATTGTCGGCACCCGTAAAAAACACAATGAAAAATTTTTTCTTTGCTTCATTCATATGAATTTATTTTTGCTGTATTCTTATTTGAAAATTCAACAGAACTCCAAAAACTGTAAAAAACATTGAGCTGCGTGTAACTTACGTTCCCTAGGGGTGCTGTTCTGGTTGGTTACTTTCAAATGCGATTAAATTAGCGCTCTACAGAATACTTGTCAATTGTTAACGACAAATGGTTATCACAGCATTTCAAATTAATTTATGTTTTTGAGTAAATTAAACGCATTTAAACAACAGCTATGCGTATGGGTCCATGTAATCATTTTATATACTTTGTGCGTATACAACAGTTACTTTTGGACACAAAATATTCATTTGTGGTAAAAAAACGTTCACGATTGAGTCAGAAATCTGAACGGAATCCAAAATAAAACTTCATCTTTCCTACCGTTTATTCGCGTTTATTTCAACGCGAACGTATTAAATAAACTTTTGCACGGTCGTGTGGTTGATAGCAATTTTAAGTCAGTGTAGAGAAAAATATTATGAGGATACTACTTCTTTACTGCAACCCACAAATTTGCATAGTTTGTGTTGCTCCAGCTCTTCAGCAGGACAGTGAGCAAATAATTTATTAGTTTACAATCAAGTAAGTCCAGAAGAAGCTAAACCCATGTGGAAAAATAAATTTAAACTTTCTTTCAAAAAGATGTGACAATTGAATATGCTTCAGGTCTGTAGGTATTTGAAGCAGAAAAGCATAACATACCGTACTTGCCGCTTAGGGCTCTACGGGACCCAAACCTCATTCATTTGGACTCAATATGAAGAGTCTTTCTTCAGGACGAAGTGAACATTTGATCTCCAGGATAATATTTGCCAGGACGCACTCTCCTGGAATCAAATCGCCAAACCTCACCATCTTGGACGCAAATTCTAGGACTCATTCTCTGGGACCCATATAATGAACTCACTATCTTGGACTTACATAGAGAACTCACTCTTTTTAACTCAAATAGAGAACTCACTTTTCAGGATTCAGTGCAAGCATGCAATAATCAAGGATACTGGGAATGTGTACCGGATGATTACAAGCAACTTTTGCATAAGCTCAAAACTGATTCATACACCACAATGTACATTGTAAAGTCTTCCTCTGACAATCAGGGATCTTGAATCCCTGTGCTGTCTCCCCGGGTCTGAGTAGCAGAGTACACCGGGACTTGTGACCGCTGCTAGCAACAAAAACTGCCTTTTCTATATAAAAATCTGCTGGCTGAAGGTCAGCTAAGTTAAACTTGTGAAGTGCACACGGTTGTAAATGTGTATATTCAGCAGGTATTTACAGAATATCAAGGGAGTTTGCAGGATTTTGTGAGATTTTGCAGCATTTCGTGAGATTTAGCGCAATTCTAGTGACCCAAAATCTCTTACAGTCACATGTCCCTGGGCGGCGTTTACGGAAACATTTATGAGAATGACAGTGATTAGAATCACCCGGTACGCATTGCCGGTATCCTTTAAATTTTGTGCTAGAACTAACTCCTGGAGAGTGAGTTCTTTTTATATTATACAAATTCTTACAATTATGCTAATTAGTCGATCAGGCTCAAATCCTGACAAAACTATTTTGTCTCGTTTATAGTTAAACATACTTAAAAATCACGATATTTATTCCAAATTAGTCATAACAATTGCAAGAAATGCTTTGACATATGTCTAAAGTCAATTAAGTATTGCACTCAGAGGTTTCAGTTCAAGAATTTTGCACTTTACATACATACATCGTATAGGCGTTTAATGAGTATATTGGTATGATCGTTTACTAACAGTCACCTATGAATTGCTCGATAACGCTCGGTATGGAATGTCTACTGAATAGGAAAAAAAGTTATCGCAAACAATACGCATTAACTTTATTTATTGCTCGTTGCAATAATCTTCATTGTTCTGCGTCACGGAATAATTACAGTGTTATCAACTGCCTAAAAAGTGTTTTATGTTAAGCCTAACTTTTGTTCTGATCAAATATACGGTTTTTTATGGGAAATATGGGTTTTTATGGGTTTAAGATGGGAAAAATCAGCAGTATTTTGTTCATTCTCGTCGAAATATTGTTGTTTATTTATCCATTTAGTCCAGAAGCGGTGGACCTTCAGTCCACAAAGGAGTCAAGATGTTTTACAATAGACACCAAAAAAACCGTTAATGCTGATATGTCCTGGGTACAAGTATATTACATTAAAATAAATATAATAATATTATTGTGTAACCCAACATTTACATTGATTTTTTTAGTCCGTTGACATTAACCGGTTTTATTATCCGCTCATGAGTCGCTACAATCTTGTTATGTTAGCAATGGGGTTGCTAAATAAAACTGCAGCAAATCTTAAGGAACACGAACTTTATTATGACAGTTGTATAACGATTTCTGGCGGACAAAACGGATCTAGCGTTACTGGTTTCGGGGGCGCACGCAACGTTTATAACATAAAGTCTATTAAACAAGGGCAAGTTTTCAAGTTTTCCTCTGCTGCTACACAGGGTAAATATATCCGTTTATATTGAAAAGCTTTGCTGTTTGTTTTACTAATTGAAATAGGTACTAAATTCTACATTTTTTTTCACAGGTTCAAAGAATGGTACTTGCTATAACACCTATACAGACCATGAGACATTTCTCTTTACGGCGTGTTGTGATGATATTAATGACCAAATGAGCTGGGCAGTTACATCATTTTTTAAAAGGCTGCCAAGTCAATTTGTTGAGGCAATTTATAATCATGCAGAATCATTAGGATTTAAACGAGAATACTTCACTACTCTTCAATACGACTCTTGTGAATCAACTGCTCCCCAGTTTGTTCCAAACTTGCCATATATAGAATGTCCTACTCCTGTTAACATTATCCATAAGTAAATGGCACTTGCTGTGGTAAATGACCTTCCAAAACTGAAACAACATATTTATAGCATCTTCCATGTACTTTTTTCCAAGCGATTATCAGACTGCTTGCTTATTTTATTCAATCAAAACTTTGTTTATTCAAAATTTTAATCACTAGGAAAAAAAAATCAGTCTTTGCACTTGTTAAAGTATTTTTGAATGAATTCTGTATCATCAGTAACACTAATCAGTTTTTTTTAATTTTGTGAAACTCAAACTCAAATGATTCTCTGGTAAGCTTCTTGCATGCAATGTAGTCGCCTATTTTCGTTAGTCGATATGCTCAAGCGCAACCAGAGGTCATAGTATTTTTACGTTTTAGGGTCGGTTTGTTTTAGATTTTGTACTTTTTGCTCCCCGTGCTTGAAAATGTTGTCAAATGATCCCCCATTAAATGAATTTGGGTTAAGTTAAGCAATGTTAACCCTGGAATGTCGTCATGAAACTTCACCAAAATATCGTAGTCGACAAGTTATTCTTGAGCACCAGATAAGAAAAAACTTTATCATGTACACTTTAACAAGTTTACCTTTGCTGGCCTTCAGCCAGCGGATTTTTATATAGAGGATACAGCTTCCCGGTACTAGCAGCGGTCACAAAATCCGGGGGCGGCTCCGGTCGCTCCGCTTTTTGTGCGCGCCAGCCCCCGGGGCGACAGCACAGGAGTCTTTGACCCCGGCTTGTCTGGCAAGGCCTTTGCTGTTTATGCTGTGCTAATTATCGGTGAAAGTTGGACCACTTCCAGTGAGAGTTGGACCACTTCCGGTGTGAAATGGACCACTTCCGGTGTGATTTGGACCACTTCCGGTGTGAGTTGGACCACTTCCGGTGTGAGTTGAATCACTTGCAGTGTGAGTTGGACCACTTCCAGGGTCAGTATCCAATTGACCTCGTGGGGTCAAGTGAGGTCATGGGGTCAAAAAAGGTCATGGGGTCAAGAGAGGTCATAGGGACATGTTTCTACCATTGACATTCTCTTTATTTCTGATTACAAAGTTTTATTGAACCTGGTATAAAAGTTTACTTGTTTTTTTAAAATTTTAACTGTTGGTTATTAGCAGTGTCAAATGATTCTTGATAGAAGAACCCAGTCATATTCTATAGATTTGAAGCAATGTGGCCAAGATGGGATAGCCATACAATTCTGAAAAGTTGAAACGCTGGCGCAAGCGATCTCCCTAGAGATGTATGGCCTACTTCTCTTCACCCAAATCTAAAAAATTATCAACACCCGACACTGAACTGCTCTTTACCCAGTTTTTATTTGCATACTGTACCATAACAACTTTACTTGTGATCCAAATCCGAGAATCTACGAAACCCGAAACTAATGTCCTCTGCTGCCCATCACGCACGACTTACATTATGTTTAGTTGAATCATTAGCACCGCAAAAGTTCAAATTTTAATCACAAGTATACTTACAATCATTCAATGTAGGTAATCGCATTCTGTTCTTCATTCAGCTTATTAAGAATGCACAGTATTAAGGAAAATAGTCTATTTATAATTTGGATCATTTACTTTTATTGCGGTTTTATATTAAAATAATCACAAATGGTATTTACACGTATCATCAAATTGCACACTAAATTTAAAAAGTTTAGCCTAAGGTATGATTATTTTAATATAAAGCAGCAATTAAAGTAAATAGTCCAAATTATATATAGACTATTTTCCTTACTACTGGGCTTTCTTAGTAAGCTGGGTGAAGAATAGAATGTGATTACCTACATTGAATGATTGTAAGTATTCCTTGTGATTGAGAAATTGAACTTTATTTGAAATTTGGTTATGCTTATGATTCCAAGGAGGTTTAATATTGGCTGGAGAGTGCAAGAGTTTATTTGACCGAAATTCTGTGATTAAATATTTAAGAAAAGTTTGTTATGCGGCTTTTCTTATCTCCTTCAACTGCTGTATTATCTCCCAGTTTGCAGAACATGACTGTTACAAATTGAAGAACATCCAAGAGCGACCACTAAACAAACTATTTTCACCAAAACAAAAAAAAATTAATCACAGTGGGCTAGCGTACCTTACAGCATCTATTAGTAATGTTAGATCGTTGAATAATTCAATTTTACATGATGTAAGTCGTGCGTGATGGGCGGCATAGGACATTTGTTTTGGGTTTCGTAGATTTTCGGATTCGTATCATGAGTAAAGTTGTTATGGTACTGTATGCAAAAGAAAACTTTGTTAAGAGCAGTTCAGTGTCGGGTGTTGATAATTTTTTAGATTCGGGTGAAGAGAAATTGGCCATACAGCTCTGGGGGGTCCGGCCCGCGAAATTGTTTGCCCCAGCGTTTCACTTTTTCAGAAATGTATGGTTATCCCATCTTGGCCACATCGCTTCGTTTCTATAGGATATGACTGAGTTCTTCTATCAAGAATCATTGACAGTGTCGTGGTTATGTGATAAAGTGTTTTCAATGTTTATCAAATGGTTTTTCATAATATGTAAAGGTAGCGACAGTGGTGCATGAAAACAATTTGCGTGCATCTTGTTCGTATGTGGTAGCTCGGTGTTTTATGCAATTTAATATTTATTATATATATAATGTCAGCAAACATTTGTTTTTCATTTTAGATAAATGTAACAAAAAGTTGTGTATAATCTATACAGTTCTATTCCACATTTTCATATATTATGATCAGCAACAACCCAGCAAATATTTATCTGTCAAGATCAATTAGTTCTTTCAATGTCAATTTTTTGTCCGCCTATCTTACATTGCTTTTCACCTTATTTGATCCTAGACTTGGATGAACCATAATTCGGCATGCTTTGTTGGTAATAAATAAACAAAGTAGAAAACGCATTCACTGCCAGCCAGGTCCACAATTTTTCATTTTATTTACTACCTCATTTATTACATACTGATGGTATAATAACATATTTTATAGTCACTACTTTTTTATTTCAATACTATATTTGAAAGTACAAAAAACGTTTTTATCGACTATTTTGTTATATTTGACACATTTGTCTCGTTTACAGTCTTGTTTATCATGTTTGCCTTTGCAAGAATTAGCATACGCTGCTTTGCATTCTGAATCACATTTTGAATCTGTACAACTTGCCAGACACATACCATAATTACTTTGTTGATTATAATTGTCTAAATCCTTCATACATTTTGTGTACTTATCTTCCGTTTGTTTAACGCAACCGTCATCAAAATATGATTTTGTTTGATTGCAAGTTTTCTGAAATGGGGTGTACTTAAAGTGCATTACATTACCATTATTTGCATTTACTTCACAATAATATTCAAGAAAATTTGGTCCTTTGGCATCGACCTCAAATTCTTTTTTACACTTAGTTTCATTGAATTTGTTTTTCACAAGAACAGACAAAATATAGTTTGACTTATATTTGTAAACGCCATAATGCGATAGATTTCTAACTGTAATTATTTTATCGGTACATACTTGAGCAGTACATCTTAAATATATTTGTTTGTCGTATTTGTGAGCATCCATTAAACCATCGTCCTCATCGATTTCGGCGACATGTTTTTCGTCGTGATTATCCCTGATTATCCCCTCTTTATCATTTTCTGCGACAGATTGTTCCTTGTGAATATCCATTATACCAACATCCTTATCATCTTTTGCGACAGATTCTTCGTTGTGAATATCCATCAAATGAAACGGCATATGAAATTCTGCGGTAGATACCGCGCTTATAGCACCAAATATCCTATCACTTTTAACAATTTTTGCGGGATATTTTTCGTTGCAACCATGATTTACGATGTTTTCACAAATCTTTTCAGAAGAAGTATTTTTAACATTTAAAAACAAAAATATAAGTATGATATACATTGCAGTATTCATATTGTTTTGCAGAAATTTTTTAATTTAGAAAATAGATATTTCTTATCGAAAGTACAAGGTTCCCTGATAGATTATTAACGGTTCTAGTGCTACTTATAAAGATTAGAATATAGGGTTTTACGTACAGTAAATAAACCACAAATTGTTTGAAGTATCTGAAAATAAGAAATGTGTTTGAATATTACCATTTATTTTGCTTATTAAAAATAATATGGTTTAATCATAAGAAGCAAATTTGGAATATTACTGTAAATGCTCTGTGGTTGGTTTTGATGTAATAATGTAATGTTATTGTCATTTGTTTGTTCGTATTCTGAAATTGTATTCACTTTTCCTACGTAAAAATTTTTTTTGAGCAATTCTTGCATGTTGAAATAATTTGCATAATAGAAACTTGAATAAAAATTATGAATCAGTAATCATCAGCAGCGCAAAATATTTTGCAAACACTTTAAAAATAAAAAATTGCCGATTTGATGAAAAACTGAAAAAAAGTTCAAACTTTTGAAATGCTGTCAAAATTATAACAAACGAACGAAAAATTAAAACTAATTTTCATTATCTACAAAGTATAATTTCATGCTGAACAATCATTTTTTTGAATCTCCTGTTTCTTTTAAGTGTTCTTTATTTTAAAAAGATGTCTGCACTGATAGCTAAAAATATTTTGAATTAGCTATATTATTTGTAAATTAAGTTTTAAGTTTACTTGGGCCTATTTTGTGGATAATTTTTATCTATATAAATTTATCAAATCATATTAAAAGCATTGTGTAACATAGTATTGTTCATGAATTTGTCTACTTACCAAAAAATAAAGCGGTGTCGGTGTATCAAAGCGAAAGACCAGTTTTCCCTGATAAGTGTTATTTTGGGCTGCTTGATTCTGTACAATAATTGCAACAAAAACTATTTCATGTACATACTTATAAAGTATATCAAATTAACATCTAGCACACTTTAAAAATCAACTAAGCCAGAATTAATAATTCTGATTTCAAATTTAAAAGCAATATATATGGTTTGGCAATTCAGATTTACTTTTTGTACTTAAATTGTTGAGTTAAAAAGTCAGTTATGTCGCGGTAGTGCGTTTAAATTAAAAAAAACAATATAAAAACGTTATTTAGCATAATGCTATGGTACGTGTTTTTAACCTTCAAACAATAAGCATTTAAGGAAAACAGACGATTTGACTTATCGTTAGACACATCATGAAATTAAAAATCAACTGTTTATTGCCTTTTGTCGTGCATTTTACTTTCCTGATCCCTGAGTTTATTGATATTTAATCTCAGTCGTTCAATTATGAAGATTCTATTCGTGTTATTTTTCGCCGCTCCTATCCATGAATAGTTAATATACTGCGTCAAAAGCAAAATAAACTAAATTATCTACTGCGTCAGAATGTTTTAAAATAAGTAATATAGCATTGTTATCGATTATTGCGTATCAAAATCAAAACTAGTGCTAAATTGTTACAACTGATTAGCTTAATATAAAATAGTGTAAAAATATAATCAGGATCTAAAAAAAGTTATGTAAAGTTTTTCACATTGCATTAACTTATTTGTTTTGGTTTTAGCTTACAAATTTACCAGATCAAAGTTTCCAAATTTCTTTCAAAATCCAAGCAGTTATATGTAAAGATGAACTGGTTAAAAATGATATTCCACTGTGCATTGACCAAATTATAGATTAGTACGACCTTTGGTATTAAACCTAAAATTAATAACAAAAATACCACAAAACAATTTTAAAATGAGAACAGAGATATTGCTGATAAGAATCAAATCTGCTAAATAAAACAAACGATACGTTTTCAATAATTTTGCTATTTATTTATAATTCCCAAATTCATGTTTTTATTCTCCTTACTTCGGCCAGTGATTGAATCATCAATGTTCTTCAACAGCAGCTTGCGGATCGCCAACCGAAATTCTGATCCACGTTACCCCTCCTGTAGAACTATATAGCTGATAGGTTATGTGGAACTGATTTAAGCTAAACTCAGCGGCTATAATCAAAAGCACATGAACACGTCAGCATAAATAGATTGTTGTTTATTGTTCCTCAAACTCCATTCTCTAGTCTTTGATGCTATAGTAACATGTGTACTGAAGTTATTACTTTTTAACAAAACGTGCATTTTATCAAAGACATAAAAAAGCTGCGAAAGAAAACTATTTAAGTGTGAAACTGCAAAATATAATAAATCGGTAAATACCGAGGTAGATAAGTGCCAGATGTAATGTAAAAACCCGGCTTCGCCGGGGTTGTT
>JAQFYG010001816.1:0-17149 GCA_034694325.1 Entomobrya corticalis
TATAGTGTATTTTATATTTAATGTAAGTAGTCAGTATTGGAAATGGACGTAATATTTATTAGTTGATGGTGCACGATTTCGAGCAACAAATTCTTTTGATAGTTTGTATCTACGTTAATGTGATAACTTTTATCTGGTCAACAAATTGAACCTTGAACCTCAGTAGGAAAAATGTTAAAACTTTGAATTTCTGAACTGTATTTTTACGATTTCTTGTAGTTTTATTTAACTGATACAATTCGATTAATGTTAAACAAGATTTTCTATCTAAAATTTTACGTTTGGGGAGACTAACGTAAACATGCTTCCGTTCATTTTTACAGAACTTGATAGTTAATTTATTAGGAATATTAATATTATAATGATTTTCTTAACATTCAACTTAATAACAGTAATATTAAAATGAACGAATTCAGACTTTCATCAATGAGGTTTGCATTAATGGACAACAGTAAACATTAAACTGTTATATCACTACGAAGTCTTGAGCTATAACTTGATTTTAAATACAACAGTAATAGTCAGTAAATTGCACAAAAGCTATTTATAATTGTCATAATCATTTCATAAAATTTTCTACTTACTAGCTTTACAATGATTAGGAATAAATTGACTAATTTAAGCATATATGTATAACTATTCACAATGGTATTGCTTTTAGTAGACAACCTACGGCTATTAATTACTCTACTACATGATTTCGCACATTTTAAAAATTGCATCTATAAAACTGGAAATTCAACTAACTTAAAGATTACACTTCTTCAGGAATAGTTCTGCTTTGATTTTTGTGGTAGCAGCACAAAGGAGAACAGGTGAAGATGTGATACGGCACGATAAAGTTTAAGAAGTAGTAAGACAAAAAATATTAATATATTGTACTATAGTAGATAATTAACCTATTAGTACCCCTGCTTTTGCCTCCATTAGTATTAATCGGATATTTAAACCAAGTGAGAGTGACTGAGACGAGTGACTATTACTTAAATGTTTACTGTATAACTATAACATGGCGTTTTGATTTCATGAATTACTCCATCAGAACAAATTCGATGGTTTCTTTAGAGCAGTCCATAAGTATTGACTCAAATTCTTCCATTGAAATACACAACCAGTCTTCATATTCCGAGTTGTCCTGTGGAGCTGTAATTAAAACAAATGAATAGTATTAATGATGTGAGATCGAGATACATTAATGCCTTCCACTTGCACCACCATCTTTTAAACACATAACACTTTACCTATATATATTTTGTCCAACTTCTCGAGGAGTAAGTGAATATCAAAGGTCATTAATTGAAGAGAATTACGGACGCTTACAGCACTTTGGTTTTGAGATTCACAGTTAACGGACTTGTGATTTCTCTCTTCAGAATTATTTTCTCCATTACATATTCTGTCCACAGAGTCGTTGCTTGCACCATTGTTGCTACTTTCTTCTAACTTTGGCTCTGAAAAAATCAAATTAAAACTTTACAATACTTGGAATTTCATTCATGTGGTAAAATTTTATACTTTTTCATTATGAGAATATTTGTTAAAATACCATTAATACTATTGCAGCTAATATTGTCCACATCTCTTCCTTTGGATAATCTAGCACTTTTTGCTGCTTCAAGTTTCTTGGCATACAAATCAACTAAATCATCCAATGATAAATAGGGACCAGAATCAGTCTGCAATAACGGGGACATGCAACCGTCTTGAGTATCAGCAGCAGTAGAATAATAAGGTTGTTTCTTGGAAGATAACGATTGTTGAGGAAGTCCTTTACGCTTTAGCACATTATTCATATACTGCTCAGTTGGGGTCGACATCGATGGCGCTTCCTGATCAACGCAAGAATAGGAGTCGACATCCTTTAAAAGAAGCGAGAAAAACATTTTATCAAACTTTCAACCCCATCCCATCACGAGTTTTCGATTACAGAAATTTACTACAAAGAAATTTGCATTTACGTACCCTAGCCATTGAGTTTCGGGAATATTCGACTTCAAATGAAGAGTACTCCTCTGGAGGGTCTTCCATTTGAAAATTTTCACACTGAGAGGTTATCAAAATACTGTCTTGTTCCGGTACTTGCTGTAACATTCAAAATAAAATTATAAAGTCAATGCCGTAATCTGGGAAAACAGATATTTGCGAAAATGCAGTACCCGCCACTATTACGTACGGCAAGGGCCAAGGGCGGTAACACTAAAAACCATTAAAAATATAGGTCATAGTTAAATTGATTTTATAATTACCTCAGATAATTCAAAAGGAGACATCTGTTGGTTATCAGGACTAGTTATTCCATGTTGATTTGTCATATTATGTCTCCAATCTTGATGATGATCACCAAATGTCAACGCCCGTGGTAAGCGTCCCCTATTCCGTGGAGGGAAACACTTAACTTCTCCCGATTCCGAATATATTAACGCTTGGGCGGGACGCACCCAAGTAGAACTAGCTATCACCATTATGCCTTCAAAATATAAGTTAGTCTGTTGAGGTCACTAACCAAGTGGAATGCTACACACAAAAATAGAAAATTGATTAATGTGCATATACATATACTGACACCGACTGATAATTGACAACGGATTAACCAAAGTCAAGTCTAACATAAGATATAACCATACTTCATATTTATAAAATATACAATATAATTATAAGTAATTGCTCTGTTTTCCGTTGAATGAGTCATACTCGACGCCCGCCAATAACAGAGCATTAACGGACACCTTTGTGACAATGTCACTGTCATTATTGTCGGATGTCGGAAAATTTGAAGTAGTTTTGCACAATCAACTATCTACAATAAACAATTAACTACTGATAAATGAATTACTAGAAATCGTGAAATGTTAAAAAAGCTGTTGGGTTTATGAAATGACAAATGACCGTTTGTTTGAGTGGGAACATTAATGACTGACAAAATTGACAATCTATCTAACTGTAACACCGACAGTGACAGCAACAGCTGAAAATTCCACTTTCAACCAAAAATTCTAATATTTGCGATTAATGTTTGTAAACAAATTAATACTACAAAATAAAATGCACTTACCAAACAAGAGTATCTGTCGTTGGCCTTCACCTTCACTTCCAACTTCAGTCTTCACAAAAATCGTTAAAAAAATTCTATCTGGAATACACACAGACAGAAGTAGAACCGCTACGACAGACGACGACTGATTGAATGATCTGACTGACTGATAGATAGACAGAAAAGTTTCATGCATGTGCTTTTAGAGCTGTGGTGCATTGAAATGTTGTTATGTTTATGTTTCTTCATGCACCTGAAAAAGGCTATGCTCAGCAACGGCCAAGTTTACATGGCTTTCTTGCCGCATTTTCCGACCGCTTCAATCAGCTCACGTCTCATTTTCCCTCTGCTGTCATGTATGCGCGGGGGTGAGAGCGAGTGACTCATCTAGCTATCTACCTTTGCTCACATCCAGTAATCCAGTCCAGTCCAGTGCCGTAATGATGTCTGCCTACTGCTGTTATTGACTGAATTGGGTTGGTAGTTGGTATTTAAAATTAATATTTAATGAACTTTCATTATGACAATAAACTAAAATATCCAAATGTTTTTATGCTGAAATGCGGAAGTTGATTAAAATTTGATTCGATGATGAATAGATAGATAAATATTAAAAGAACTTACCATAATAGATAAATTGTGCTTTAAGTTTAGTTTAAATAATCGCAACAGTTTGAAAACTCAGTTAACACATTTAAATTTTTAATGTAACTTTATTATATTTTTAGTTTTTTTCTTTCGCTTATCATCATCATTAATTATTATTCATATATACACACAATTTTCAATGTTCACAGCAAATAAATTTGTTTTCCTGTTTTCGTCATATAAGTATAAAGGTATAATATATATGTACTAAAAAAACTAAAGTATAATCAAGTTTTATAATAATATTTTCTACTAAATAAATTGATAATTATCTATATATATATAATTATTCGTCAACTTAAAGAATAACAAAATAATAACATTAATAATAATATATAACTCATAAAATATATATTGTTTTGAAAAAAAATTGGTCTATATGCCTTTACAAAAAACGAAACGGGTATCATTCTACCTTCATCATTTACGGTTTAGATTTTACAGTTACAATTAACAATCATGAAAAACTTGTTTTATTGTTAACAATTAAAAGCAAGTTTAACTAGACCTTACACTCTCAAAACTTTTCTTCGCTAACAATTACCGAATAATATATATATTTTCTAAAATAAAGTACATACAATCAATGGCTATATATAATGGTAATGATAATTATTATAAAATTTATACAAGTTACAACAAAATTCACTGTCAATCACATCAAAAATGGGGTTGATAATATTTATGCATTACTGCTAATTACTTCAATATGAAGCTATTAAGCAGTAAAATAGTAACATTTACGGTAAATAATTAATATTATATAATTATGATGATATGATATGATTATGAACAAAGATTGGTTTCTGACTGCTTTTGTTAAGTAGCCAAAAACTCAATCTATCTAAATATCGCTATCATTCATCCAGGTAAAAGTTTCCACCATGCTGCAAATCGTATGTGTTCATATTTGCTTTGAAACGATTTGATCGCTTCATAATTTTTTTACCTATCTAAAGCTAAATCTAGACATTAAATGTTAAAACTACAACTACATTTTACACCGATATTTAATTAAAATTAAAGTTATGTTTATGATATATACTGGTGAAAGTATCGTGCGTGCATTCACATTTAAACAATGATTCATTTTAATGGAAAAAGTGTGATGAGAGTGACCAGAAGTGTACAGAAAAGGTATTTTCATTTTAAATTGTGCTTTGTGCTCTGTTCTATGTGCATGCAAGATAAATAGTTTTAATAAAAACCATACTCGTTGGTGCATGATATTTTTTTATCATAATCTATTATTATAATAGTTAATCTTAATCATAATTAAGTTTTTACCATTCTTCATAATTTGGCTTAATATCAAAGGAACCAGAGACAAAACTTGGGCATACAAAAACATTCGATCATTTTTAGCTAAAAGCTACAATAACATTTAACTTATGTTATGCTATCCACGCAAATTTTGCTTTTATCGTTACTACAATTAATTGCTGTGTCTATAATTAATTACATAACAAGCTTCATTGCAAAGAATATATACTGGCAAAAAATTCGACAAAAGTACTGAACTTTGTCACTGCAATAATCACCTCAAAAACACAAAATGCTAGTTTCTTACGTTGATTTGATGAGACAGATTTGCAAAGTTGCAAACATTTTTGTACAAATCGAGAAAACCCCTCACTTAAATATTATGTGTGCGTTTTATAGTAAGCCTTGAATAATTATACATAGTTCAACTAATCTTTCACTACGACAAAACAGTAATGATTAAATAGATTAATAACAATACAAACATAATTTAACATAAAAATATATAGCTCGGTGCGGGTGCATCTTTGATACAAAAAAAACAATAGGTAATTATAGTGCGATTGCCTTGGATTGTTATATTTTGTTTTCTTTTTAGTCAATAGTTTTTACATAACTAAGAACTAACTTTAGTACTCTTTCGACTACACTACTAGATAAATGCAATTGCGCTGGCATTTAACTGTCATCAGACAATAAGTAATAGTAAGATGAAAACTAATAATTATTGATCTATAGACGTTCTATAATGTATAGTTTAATAGCAAAAGTTCGTGTTAACTTTAATTAAGCTTTTTAGCTGAAAACTAATAGGAGAGTTTGATTTATTTGCACTTCAAAGTTAATATAGATGACATTCATTCAGTGTAATGTAATCCATACAAACAATGTTTTTATCTTTCATCCAAATTCTAATCTCATTTTCACTTTTTTACTACAGGTTAGAGGTTAGGACAGTCATTCATAACAACAGTACTAACAATTTTAACTCCACTTTACACTGTAATATCAGAATACTCAGAATTACAATTTTGAAAGTTTCGATTGATTGATTCGTTCATACAAAGGCACTGACGGTGATTAAAATTTAATTTTAACCTTACTATCCAAGTTTAAATGTGAATGAAAGATAACCGAGAGAAAATAGACATTTTTAACTTGGTAACTTTGTTCGCTACATAAAAAATGGTTTATAAATGAAAAGATGATTGGATTAGAAATTAGAATTATAGAACTTGTTTGTATTTAGCAAGCATCTAGAAACAGCAACACTCCAAAACTAGCCATGCGTCCCAAGAAAAGTACATGCAAATTAATGATGACTTTTCCTAATCAAATTTCGATACAAACTTAAATGCAATGAACATTCATAAATAAAAGTAAAAAATGCTTGACAAATATGCCTGTGATCAATGAAAATCAGTTAATATTTAACCTAGATTATATATATAGTACCATCTACTTTTACCCTAGCATCTTAGGAGATCCTTACTGCAGGAGCATTAGAGATCATTTGGCTTTTCCTTCTTCGTTTACTAATGACGTGCAGTTTAATGTATTTCTATATCGCATCACTTTTACTGACTTAAAGTCACCTTACTATTAAAATGGTATAACATTCATACTTTCATTCATTCAATCGAATTATAATTTAATATTTTGGTAAAATACTAAAATTCATAAATAGCGTAATTAGTTACATAAACATTTCTAATAATTAAACACGTCAAATGTTTAAAATCTATAATCTTGTGGTAAGCATTACCGGGAAATGATTTAGGTCCGTTTCTCCAGACATTTATACACGGAATACGTTACTAATTTTTAAATTGTAAATATTTACAACTTACGTTATAAGGAAACGCATGGGTTTAATATTTATTTCTAGCTAATTAAAAATTACGATCACCATTGAAGTTTTTTAAATGGATTCGAGCTAACTATTTCTATTAAATTGATTTCCTCCAACATCAGTATATTCACAAGAACATTATTATTATTTCTGATTAAATTCAATAGGCGCATATTAAATGTAAGTTGTAAGTACATAGCACAGACTGAAATTTTGACAAAAGACCCAGAGAATACTAGGTGGAGTCACTAGACAGAAAAGCAAGTTATAATCCTCTGTGAATCTACCTTTTGTTGCTCACGAAGAAGCTCCAACTACCCCGTTTTTTCTCAGAGTGCTTTTCTTCTTCGTTTCACAATCGTTCCATTTTGTTGTCAACCATATAGATATACAACAACCATACATACTCCCCCAAGAGCTGTACTCGGGGGAACTTGCGACTTTCTACTATAAAGATGCCCCTTCTACATACTTTCTTGTATATATATTTTGCTTTCTTCTCTCAAAAACCACTCACACGCCCATTTTTACATTGTGAATGGCACATTGAAGTTACCTCAGCCTTTTTGTTGTTGACAATAAAAAGATAGTGCCATTAAACTTTTTTTTTTGCAAGAGATGTATATTCAAAAAAGTGCCAACTGAAGTAAACTTTTGATATTTTACCATTTTAATGCAATGATGATCTTTGATCAAAGAGAGCTTTTCTCGATTTGACAGAGTTCCTACGCTAATAATATTCATGCGCTGTTCTACGATTTTCCTAATTGTTAACTACATTGTATAGATAATCTACATTTATCAACTTTTGATTTTCGATAATCGATTCATTTTGAGAATAATAATGATTTAAAAGGTACATTCAACATTTTAGTACATTTACTTTAACATAATTATATTATGCATGCTGAAATAAAATATTTTATACATTTATAATTATTATAGATTTATACTTTTACTTTACACGTGAAGCTATCTATGTACTAATATGTACATTACCGTAACACTACTCTGTGACAATTATTTATGATGGCGACTGACGATGACGACGAGACGTGTGGCAATGCGGAGTAGATAAGTATATTATGATATATACGATTTGGTATAATATGGACTTGTCGGTTTTTATATTAATTATATGGATAATTATATATATGCTTCTTGTATGGGTTTCTTTTTGTTAGATTGGCATTTCGTCACCCTGTCTCTTTGCCTTTTAGAAGCAAAGGCTGGTTGTTTAATCATCATCTTTTGCTTCGGGCTTCAGGTCCACCATTGCATGTAGCTCTTCAGGGCTGTACCTGTAAACCAGAAAAAATGACAAAAATACAATAAAAAATTGAACTAAAAAAGATGCTTTTCTGACCCTTGTATCAATACGGATTTCGTCATCATCTCTAAACATTCTTCCCAATAATAATCGACAATGAGATTCGCCAGTTTGGTTATTTCCCACCGACGCAATTTATACAAAAGTATAGAATTCTTATCATTTACTGTCATCGACAAAGTTAAAAATGTGGAGATGTTTTAGTGCTTTCAATTTATACTTTTCCGTATCAAGAGTCATCATTACTCATCACATAACAAAAATGTGTGTGTTCTTTATAAAAGAGCGTTTTTAAAATTCATACGCAGGTATGTTCTCACAGTTTTTATATACTTTTACTTCACTTACCCCAATAAGCTCTGCAGATCGCACACAAAGCGGTACACATATCGCTTGCCAGCTGTTTTGTGAATGATGTTTTTGTCGTAATAATACCGAAGTCCACGGCTCAGTTTCTCGTAGTTCATTTTAGGTTTATTTTTGCGTATTCCCCAACGACGAGCCACTTCATCTGGATCGGTCAGCTTAAATTCCCACCCGTCACCTGTCCATGAGATGAATCCCTTGCAAGTTTTGTCTGTCAAAAGCTCTAAGAGAAATTGCCATAGTTGAATAGGACCAGAGCCGGTAAAACATGGACCTCCAGCACCAGGGCCAACTGCAAAAATATCATAATCTACTTTGATCACAGATGCTCCTATACAGCGAATAAGAGAAACGACATCTTCCATTGGGGCATTGTAAGACGGGGAAAGAATTCACTATATATTTTACTACTCACCACTGTAACCACCGAGCATTGCTGTTGGGATGACAGGCTTGATGTCCCCATTTCCAAAATGTGAATGTGGGTGATGGCCATTGAGTTGATGGGAATGCGACAAGGAATTCAATGGATTGTTTGGATCCCTATGACTATGATGAGGGGGTAGGTAAGCGGGATGAGGCATATGATGAGGATTGCCTAACTGGGACATTTCCACAGGCGTGTTTGCACCACTGTTGTTACCATTTGAAGAAGATACACCACCTGAGCCCGCAGGAGACCAATGTTCTGGGGTAGGTATCCCGCTTCCTGGAACTGTTTGAAAAGAGGGGGATGAGTCGTAGTGGCCATTGTGACCGTGAGGACTGCCACCGTATGCGTCGGCAAAATCTGGGTATCGACCTATGCAAACAATTAAAAAAGATTAGCACCTTACTTTAGTATTTTCATTTCAATAATGACGATTACAAAGTACACAGAGAAACAAAGAACTAATTTGAAGGGTTGAGGGTCAAGCAAATGCATTTAGATTTCAGAGCTTCATGATTTTCTCGTTTTAAATCCAAATTTACTTTTGTTAATATGCAGTTTTCAATTATTTCGATGCACGAAATAAGTGGCACGAAGAGTACGTATTAGATATGCATGTGCTGAGTGCTGACTTTTTAAACAGATATGCAGTTGTGATTGTGTGTCAAGTGCTGATAGATGAAATACCTTTTTTATAGCTAACGCTTTGATACACATCAAAGAAGAGCATTTCTTACCATAACAAATTGAACAGAGCAGTCCCACCCAGAAAGTAACTGCTTCACATGATATCAAATGAATCTCTTCCTCATACTCTGAAAATGCATCAATCAGGTCTGGCAGTGCTGACCTTTTTACTCTTTGTATAAAGTTATTGTCGACGAAAAAAGATAGTTTTATTTTCCTGTATTGTGAATTGCTATTATATTTGTATTAATTAAATTTTTTTAAAGCACCTTTATGATATTTTGACGATATACGAATGTTTCTACTTTATCGTGTCGTGCTGGGCAATTTTTAATATTGCTTGAAAATCCAGATCGTACACGATCTTTGGTTTTCAAATCATAAATTCCCTTTTCAAGCCAAAAAGCCAACTTTGCATGATAAATGTTTGAGTTCACTTATTAGTACGTGTAAACAAAAAACTAAAATTAACGATTTAAGTGTTTCCGGAGATTTAATTTGTTTATGCAAATCATGTCTGAACTATTTATTAAAGTTCAACTTTCCAATTCGTGAGCTAATGACAGCCTGGTGATTTATAGCATATTTGTATTTGTAGCATAGTGGTTAGGAACCCCCCACGCAATACAGATATGTTATCTTTCATGTTAATTTTCCACTCAAAATCATTTTAAGTAACAACTCTGCACCATTTCTCGCCATCAAGTGCATGCTCCGTTTATGCTTATGAATAGCCTAAAATGCAAGACAGATCTTCAAGTCGAGAAGCATTGTTGTAAAATTTATAAATACCTTTCTGCTCTCTGTAGGTATCAATAATACTACCTTCAAAAGCATTTATACCATTTTTAACCATTGGTCAAAAAAGATTTAGGTATTAAGATTTTAAGAATAAACTTCTTTTATAATAACAATCATAATTCACAAAAAGGCAATTGTGAATAGAATTCTGGTGAGTCAGCGCCAACAGCTCTATGCAGTTATTTACTCATTCAGCACAGCCATAGTGCATTGCACAGCGCAGTGCAAATAATTTTGATTGTGATTACGTGCTTTTATTGGCTTCAAAACGGTTGAGATAATCTTGTAATAATGAAAAAAGCTAATTATTATTATGGTAATTACTTCTCTTTCGTTATTCAAAATCCACTACCCACTACAAAACAGCCAGCAGAATAAGTCCGTCCGTGGAATTATGGCATTCAAACAAATCATAACATTATTATTATCAAACTGCCAAAAAATTCACACTCTGTCTCAAATTACTGCTCATTACATGCATAATGACTGCCTCCATAATTTTTTTCCTTCTACTTCCCTGTTGCCTTTTGTTGTATGATATGATGCTATAAATTGCCACACATGCTTTTTCTTCAAACTTGCGTCGTTGTTGCATTATTGCATGCATGCAGCATTCGTTTCATTCCTTGTTTTTGTGCTTTATGATAGAGAACAAAAGAGAACTTTATGTAATAAACTCGAGGAGAGGGATATTATACGACTCAGCAGTGCGACATAAAAAATGGAGATCTTTTCCTGATAAATTCATGGCCAAGATAACATTACTTACTACAAACTGCAATATTAGTCTCTATTGTTGAATCTGCGGACCTGAAGTGCCAGTAATAACAAAAGAAAAATGATAATAATGCTAATTTGTTACTTGCCAATTAAATAAACGATGGTGGCCAGAAAGGCGTATTAAAAATATGTGTTGACAGTCGTAGTTATAATTTGGTTTTATAAGTAGGTAAGTTGCTTTTCTGTGTAATTACAGAGCGTGCGGGCAGACAGATATGAAACAAAGGAAAAAGCAGTAGAGTTGAAGTTTAATGAAGGCGTAAAGACAGGAAATAAGAATTTTGTCCAGAGCGAGAGACTTACTTCTGCCGAATGATTTGGTAATGAATGTGTTTTGCTGGAACGCTTTGCTGTCCATCAAGGGAGGTGAATAGAATTCTGGTGAGTTCTCCACGTACGCAGGTTGAGTTCCATTGTCGGTAAGGGAATGATAGTCTTGGTTATCATCGTAGCCTTGAGGAACATATCCATTTTCATCCCCGTTAGCACTAGCACCTGATCCGCTTGAAGGGCCTGATGCTGTTCCTCCGAGACCGTTGCTAGCTGAGACTGTTCCATTGGTTAGCTCACTCAATTGTTGCTGGACAGCTTCGCCAATGTGGTGGCTGTAGCCTGTAACAAGTTGAAGAAAAAACGGAAATCGAATCAGTTAAATTGTTACATCACATGAATATGAATGTATAGGTATTTATATTTTTATCGCAAGATTTATAGAAGAGATTAAATATCGTTTGTTTTCATGTGATATGATTATGACTGCGCGACCAGGAAACAGGATGTTGTTGAGGGAAGTCATGATTGTGCTGTCTGTATAAACAGACGTGAGTTTTACGAAAGAAATAGTAAGTTACAGTAAGTAGGTTAATAATAACAGCAGAGGTATTTAGCTCATTTATGCGAACTCCCTACAAAACAAAAAGACCAGACAACAGGTTTCGCATCCGGTGTTGTCCGGTTAAGAGGGAGGTGTCTGGAGAAAGTGCGTATGTAGTATCTTTGCACGATCTAAATTACCAAGAATATTACCACCGTGTGTAAATCATGTACCGATTTTTCCTCAGAAGGAAGTTAAAGACATACTCAATAAACGGCACTTTATTAACGGCTTCAGACTAAACAGTCCAAGTAAGAGATCACTGTCTGATCAACATAATGTGTGCGTAGTGTGTAGCATGTGCCAATCAACGTAATTAAAGGTCAATGTTCGCTTCCAAACCAATGGATGATAATATTTCCTTTTTCCATAAAATCACTACCAAATTAGTAAAAGAACTTATTAATACATTTCTGAATCCTTTTCTTGAAATTAGTTAACGAGCTTCTATTACATACACAGAAGTTACAGCTAGTTATATGAAATAAACATTTAAAATCATCATCATATCCTTAAAATACAGATATTAAATTCATTTTTCTTTTTATTTGATTCTCTAAACTGGCCTTTCTTATAGAAGGGATTTTAAATTTGAAAACGCCTAGTTCATGATGAATGGGTAGCATTAATGGTGGCATTTATAGTCTACTTTTCATGCTCTGCATTTACGTTATTTCAGATCAGGTAATGTTGCAGTCGGTGTAATGATAGGCTGTCAGTTTCGCTTATATGAGTCATTCCCTGACATTATGAATTTCTTTAACTGAAAATACAATATTAACGTAAGGGGTTCTTGTCTCTTTGAAGTTTGCACCGCCCATTTATTCGGCAAACGTTAAAAGGATATTTACTTGTAATAAATCTTTCTCATTCTCATCCCTAGATTTCTACGGTTAACTGGCAAACTTCACATTCGTTATGTAAATAGCCACCTTTTTGGGTTCCCGAGTTTATATTATGAGACAAATAAAGTATTAATGTCGAATACAGGTAAATATTAAGCAGTCTAACCATCTTCATCTGGTTAATATCACAAAGGGCAGTGATTTCTTTAAGTTCTTAACTAGACACATTGAGTATAATCTTATGGGTATGGCAATCTGTTTGAAATATTTTGAATCGCATAAAATACAAACTTTATGATGTTTCTTGCACCAATGTATATATAACAGTCAAGTCAATGGAATGGACTTTAACTAAACGAGAGGTCCTCAGAACTATAAAATGTAATATCAAAAGTTGCTTACATAAGACGGAAAACATGTTATCAAAATAGTTAAAAACTTGGTTTTCGTCATCTGAATGTTTTTAATCAAAATTTAACTTCCTAAAACAGATCTCTTCCAAGTTATTCCACAATATTATAAGTACATATTACATATCACACAACAAAATGCACATGTATTTGAAATAGACCACGAAGTATAGCCCTTGGAGCGATTGCAAATAATATAACATTTTTGTACAATGAACGTTATTTCGACGAACAAGACGTTGATATCAAAATTATAAAAGATAGTAATTGTGATTATCATTATTATTATTATGAATTATTCAGTTCAACCCGTTTGCATTTTTCTTACGGTTGAGAGAGGCTAAAGAATGCTACACACCATGAATTATTATTATCTCTGCTGCTGCTAAATACAATAGCTTTATATATAAACGAATTATAAGAAACACACAATAATGCATATGCAACATTGAAGTAGGTATAGACTTATAGGTGCATAATATTCTTTTATATATTTTTATACCAGCTTTAGTACAAATATATAAGCAATAAAAGCATTTTTTCAAACATTCAAAAGGAAATGAAACACGTCAACTTGGCATTCTTACACTGTTCGTCAATTGACAATGATGCATCACATCAAAAAGTAATAATATAACATAATGGCACGAGCAGTGCCACTGCCACAACTACTCCATCACTCCATCACTGAAAATGAGCTAAATAATGTAATAAAAACGTCTACTGCATTTTAACAACAATATGACATCTTAACTTTCAAGCCATTTAAGGCAGTCAAATAGGAAATACTACATTTGAAACTGACTTGCAATAAAATTATTTTTACAATTATTTGAAAGAAATAACAGTTCATGATGTATACTATACAGGCATATAACGTAACAAAGTAAGTATATTAGATATTTTCGACGTTTTGTATTGTCTTTATCTATCTGTTTGTCTCGTTCCCTTGTTGTTTGTGTATTAGCAATAAGCAGACAACTACATGGTGAAATAATAATTCGAATGTGAAAGGTTTCAGGTCATTCCCTTTCCTCATTAGAAACTCTCGTAAATGGCACTTTATGCAATTTGTCACCAGATCATCAACGTCGCCTATGATGTGTCTCTTTCTTTGTTCTCTTCGAACTTGACGCCACGCCATAATAAGTATGTTCTATGCAAACTTATAAAAGTCCGCATAATATGCAAGATAGAAAAAGGTTGCTGATCTGGCAATTCTTAAACCATTTTAGAGAAGCAACAAGTTGATATTATTGACCAGTTAAATAAGCGTTTGGTGGGTTAAAACGGGTTAAATATAGTTATTTCCCATGATACAATAGTAATGCAAGGCAAAAGTGGCAAAAACTTGTTTGCTCGATTTATAAACAATGCATCGCTTACGCTAACTCTTATTTTAAAACCGTTTCTATCTTGTATCTTGTATGATTACTTTTATAAGATTAGTTAGTTATTGTTTTTATCTTTTATATAAAGTCTTGACATTCAAGTAAAGTCTATTATTCATATTTTCTTAGTGCATGACACTTGATATTGAAGAAAGCAAAATACATACAACGGTTATTTCATTTAAATATGTTTCATGTTGTTTTTAAACATGACACAGTGATTACCAACTTTAACTTTATGTTATAAACTTAATATAACAGTAAATTTCAATATGACGGACTAAACAACAATAAAAACAAATTGTTACAAAAATGCAAAAAGCTGGTTCATACTATTCTTGACTTTTGCAAAAAACATTAATGGTCAGATATACGTAACTATAAAAGTAAGTATAGGTAAATAAAACATAAAGTTTCCAGATTTCAAGATTTTTATCAAGAAATCAGCGGAAACGACTATTTTCTTATTTTCTCAGCAATTTAAAAAACAATTTTTAAAAACTAGGTAGTATGCCTTGCACTATCTATTCTTCTTCTAAGCCACTTCCCTTTTCCTGTCCGTGTCAACTACCTGAAGAAAAACAGTATTGTAACAATATTATCGTGTAAGTTCAAAATTATATGCATTTTTGTTTTTTTCACATAAAACTGTAAACTTGTCTTGGCAGACTGTTATATTATAACTAACATTACATTTTGCATCACCTACATATAATGCACGCTATATTTTCATGTCACATCCGTTTTATTTTCTTCGTAACTATATACCTGTTTCAATATCTAATCAACCTTCAATCAGAGCAACTTCAGACTATAATAATAAAAGAAAGAAGAGTATCTTTGAATTTTCATTAAGGATTTTATCGTTTATACCAGAATGATGCAGAAAATGTTCGTGTTTAGATTTAGATATTCCTACATTGTTATGATTTTAAGCGAACATTGAACATGACCTCATCAGGCTATCCAATATTAATGTCATGTAAAACTACTTATTAAAATGCTGGTTATTTTCAGCTAAAAGGTTGATAGCATTATTACATTATATGTACCCGTGCACGGTATTAAATAAAATTTACTTGTTTTTCGTACCTAGAAGGCAAAAGACAGAAATCTAAAGAATCTATTTTCGCTTTATTCGCGCACTTTAATTTTCCTTCTTCTTTGTTCTCGTTATCCCTGCAACTTTTTCCACTCATTCCACTAACTTACTATATGACCGGATTTGACCTTTCCCATCATAGTCAATTTTACATCTAACTTGTTTGTTCTGTATGCATTTACTCACAGTTTACGTTTGTACGTTATGAGCAGTAAGCTCTTCGACTATAAAAGTTACAATCATGATGAAATCTAATCACAAACAAACAATAATTACCTGTACATAAACGTTTTTCTTTTAAAGAGCAGTTAATCTTGTACAGAAATGGTAAAATAAGCAGTGATGAATATTAAACAAAACGCCAGTTTGTATGTAAATTTAATACATCATCAGTAGTAAAATATATATCTTTTATATCTTCTTTGTTTTAAATAGTCTAGCAATAAATATCATTGGATGTTTTTAAGCCTTTGCAAAAACATTTTTTTGTTTACTTAAAGCAAACCAAATAATCTCGAAAGAGAAGAGATAAAACTGGTGGTGGTATCATGAAAATGTCATAAATTTGCAATAAAGATACATCACACCACACACACAGGTTAGGGCGTAAGTTAACAAGCAAGTTGTGGCTCAAATGTATTTTAAAGGTATTTTTTCTAAAAACAAATCTTTTACAACGGATGTGTACTTAACATATTATAATACACAATGCTAAGCGATGCTTTACAGACAGATAGAAAATCGAACATTTTTACGAATTTCTTCACTCAGAGTTCATAGGTAAAAGAGGGGAAGTAAACATCCGGTCCTTTCTTCACGCCCGCTAGCTCTTTAGCTATCCCAGATACGGAATAATATCATATGACGAAGGTAAGAATGAGTCGTAATATTAATCCGTGGACGTATATATGCTTATGCTGCCAAGCAAGTGCCAATACATCTAGACTTTTTTGTACATAAGGCGATGCATTTGTCATTGTTTCATACAAAATATGGACATCCAATAGAATAATAGAGCAACTCAAACCCTAAAACTATAAAACTATTAATTATGGACCAATGTATAAAATTTCCGAAGAAGAATTTTTTTAAAGTTTAACTTATCTAAATCCTTTTGCATAACAATTGGAGTATCAATATTGCGTGTATTTTGTATTTAAACAGCATATAATATACCATTTCATTCATTTTATATCTTGAATCAATATTTACTTTCGGTAAACAAAAAGGGTAAAAGTAACAAGAATGAGTAACATTTGGTTTGACAGGTAGACGATTTTATGACACATAACAATCAATATTAATTTTGTGTTTTTTATCCCTGACCGTGATCCTGAGC
>JAQFYG010001817.1:0-17148 GCA_034694325.1 Entomobrya corticalis
AAAAAAAGTATCCTTTTGAAGAGACCGGTTAAAACTCTATCCTAACACGTCACTTGTAAATCTTGATGGAGAAAGTTGAGAAAAAAAGTTTTTTCCTCCAGCTTTGTTGGCTTCAGTTTTATCGTTTCAACTTGAAGCAGCTGTAGAATGCCCTGTTTTTCATACAATAATACATATTCGCTGCTTAATGTCGTGGCGTTAAGCCGTTGTTGTCTGTTGTAGTAAAGGCCCTGACAAGCTTAGAATGTCTAGCGCCGAACTTAATATACCAGTTTGTTGGAAAAAAAACTGGAGCCAGACTGATGTTTACAACAGGAACACTACGGGAATCGGCGGAAGGTACACAAACAAAACGCGAGTTTTTTTTCTTCGATGGAGGTTGGATTGTTGGATAGTCACTAGTCAGTCATTTAGTAATATAACTATGCATGTACGTGAGCAAATGTTTGTAAATATGATGATAAATCATATAGATGGGAACTTGGGAATGAGATAACTTTGTATATTCATATCATTTTCTCTTATAGTCCCACTAAAGAAACACTCTAGTCAGTTTTTAAGAAGGGATCATTCATCTCCTTGTATGTTTTTTCCTTCTTTTACATTCATATGTTCTCATGAAAAACTACTTGGTTACTGCCTTTCTTCCAACAAGAAAGATGAAACCCATCCATAACAAATTTTCAGTCAGTCAACGCAGTAGCTCATCTACAAGGAGAGTGGGATAGTTTACCGTTTCAGTTCCGTTTTGTTTGTGCACTCGTTGTCTCTCTGTATGTGTCTCTTAAACGAAGAAGCGTGCTATATTATTTTGAGAGAGAAAGTACAAAAAGGTCGTCGATTATGTTGTATTTACTAGGTGCGTATTCTATTACGTTTCTACTCCAACTATACTGCAAAATATATGTTTGCTGGAAATGAATGAGTTTTTAGGACAACGCATTAGAGAGAGTCAGTCCAAGTAAGCTAGCCAAAAAAACTGGTGGTATGTTCCAATGTTATATGTACAAACATACATAAAATAAGGATTTTCGTTTAGTTGGACATGTGGATTGGATGGATGAGTCCCAGGGTCATGATGATATATTGTTCACAACGAGACCGGGGTTCATTAGAGACGATCAGCACTAGCACCGGAATCAGCAGGATCCTTCATGATTTGTATACACGGAGCAATGGCTTCTCTCTTCATCTTCCTGTTTTTCTCTTCGACAAAGCTATAAAATACTGGAGGAGGAAAGGCAGTTCTGGTGATAGCTACAACTGACATGAATGCAGGTTATTGTATGCAATGATGATATAGTGTTCTCCACGAGCTCTTCATTTCTTTCTATTAGAATAAAAGTATTATTATTACGTATACATATTTACATGTATGGCTGCCAGCGCTGCGTGTGTGTACTCTTTGCTCTATTGGCTATTACAAAGTATAAAAAACTTGTGCATGTTTGTATAAAATGTATGCTTCAATGAGTGCATGCAAGCCTACAAATTTCTTTCTCCAACAAAAAAAACTCAAGTTTCAACTCAACTGAAATGTGTATGAAACATGCTATTTGTAACACGAGAAAATGTTTTTGTCACGCAATCTTACTCGCCATAATAATCCCGTATATGCCTTCTAAACAAGCTTTCTCGTGCATTATGTACGGCCTCTCGGTCTCTTTCTATGCCTACTTCTTTCACTTTTTTTCCAACTTGTCGTCTCCTTTTACTTTACCTCTTCCGCATCCAAATAGGTATATATACTCGTTTTGAATATCTAAATATTATTAAACAAAGTATACATAATAATAATGCCGTTTCTTCTCGAGTGTTTATATCATCTTTCCCATAATAGCACCAACAAGAATGTAAAATGGCTGGTTTAATGTTTATGTGTTCCCTGCCGCGAGGAGTGCATGTGATGAAAACCTATGAGATTCCAATCATATAGGTAGTTAGATATTACGTGTAGCATGTAACAGTATATGATGTCAATCGGCTTAGAAGACCATGCAAAAATATTATTCAAGTGTCAGGTTTCACCTTAAGCACGGTCGGCAAGATTGGTTTACGGATGTGTGTATATATTCGTGTGAATTAGATTGCTATAATAATATATGCAATTGTAGTAAACTTAATATGTCCCTCTAAAGCTTTTAACTTTATATAATACCTGTGTGTAAATGTAACGAAAACTATGCAGCAGAAGCACCAAGAAGACCGAATAGAATATTTATGTAAGTAAATAAAGCAAAAATGGAAAAAAGTGAGTTGAGTGAGTGAACGATTGAGTAGCTCATCGGAAATTCGGAGCAGGAATCCATTCTCCTCTCTGTTTTTGAGTTGAAAATTCTACTATCCAATAAGCCATGTATCACATTGCTACCAACCAGCCAGCCAGCAAGGAAGCAACTCCCCCACTTTTCTTTATTTTTTTTTGTCTTGACTTGACGCGTGTAAATTTTGTATAAGATGAGGAATGTATATTGCCACGTTATGGTATTTTCGCACACTTATTTGGATTTTCCCTGGTTTCTTTTGTTTTTCCTTTTTTTATTTACGCCTAGCTGGATGTAAATGTATTCATATCCATTTATCTCCGTTAAAAATAAATCCTTTCACCACCACTACCAAAGGATTATGTATCGGTCTCGTTTCCTTTTTTTATTTGAGGGAAGAGAATATACATGTCGACAAATAGATTTATTGAACGATTTGAAAAATATATTATATCAAATTTTCCTCAAACACGATTCAATTCAGTAAAGAATTTTTCACTGTTGCTGGCACTATTGTTGAGTGAGCGGTGTTTTATGATGATTTTGATTTCTTCATTTTTCCTCTGGAGAAAAAGCAATGGAACAGGCTGTAGAAAACCTAAACATATTATAGGTTGAATTATTTCTTCAACACATTCATTTTATTTTATCCATTTGCCATCATCAACAGAATCATGGATACAAATGTTCAGTATAGCGTGACGTGGTTGATGATGTAAAAATGTTATTAGTACTACAAATACCTATACCACCACCACTCTCCACACACAAACAACATAAAATCGTTAGGTTGTAACTTTCACTTCTTCCCTGTATATTTACCTTTGTAATAAAAAGCCATGTACGTTTTTATTATCTAACATAACCATGCATCCTTATTTTAACACGTCCTTCATGTCAAACGTACCGTTGTACAAAATTCCATGCGCTCATCTTTAACGCTTATTTGTTTGCTTGTTGTCTGTCTCTGTCATCTGCAGAGACTATAGTAGGTACACTCATTCATTCACTTTCTATTAGCACCATCACCACAAAAATGTTTGTACAGCTTCGCTCATTAAGCTTTGCTCACTCGTTTACGCTTCTTCACTCTTCTCTCATCGTCACTCTCACGTCATCAGAGGAAGAGAAAAGACGGAAAGTAAATAATTTCTTCTTAAAAACTTTGCCATTATTACTTATTCGGTTATGTACTGGTGTAGGCTTATATATATTTCAATGAAAAGGGGAAAGTGCGCTGAAAACTGTATATACATTGTCTACTTTCCCGTAGAAATTAATGCAAATGATGGTAGAAGGGGATGAAAACTCATGAATATGCTAGCAGCAGACAATTACGCTGCTACCAGCAGCAGCAGCACATTAAAAACTTTACAAACAATAATGCAATATGCATGCATACATTTTGCAGTTGCGTTTTCATTCTCATTACTACAGCGAGAAAATTACATATTATTATTGTCTTGAACATAGCAATTCGTGTTGTTGGAGGGCTTTATGTGTCTCCTCCGTTTCCTGTCATTTTTCATTTAAGGGAATTATCACATGATGAAACATAGACAGAGTGAATCCCCATTAATGAGCCAATTAGTGTGAATCAATAATGCACAAATTTTGGAGAGACAAACAGATGCATGGTTTGTTAATTATTTTCACAATTTTCAGTATAGCTATTCAAGAAAGCTTCATAAATTTTAATGAATACATTTTTCCTGTATTTCCGGCACTTGATCATCTATTTGCAATTGCCGGGCATGAAAAAGGTGGCAATATGCGATATAAACTTGTTTGCCCTTTTCATAAAATCTTATCATTATGATTACAGCTCTCATAGGGGAACTTGTTTTGTGACCATCGGCTATCATAGAACATTAGACACGCAAGCTCACTTTGGCTCACATTCTGATTAATCCTATTAGATGAAATTACACAATTTATGGTATCCTTTTATTTAGACAAAAAGGGTCAAATATCTTCATTGACTAATATATGGCTTCTCTTTTTTTCTAATCTGATTTACAGGTTTATTAAGTATAACTAATGGCCAACAGGTGGAAATAATCCCTAAAGAGAAAGTCGTAAAGAAATTCATAAATGACACGTACTTTGTATCGTGTACGCTATCCGACGGCTCCACAAACGCTTTTTGGGTTAATCCAAAAGGCCAAAGGATAGACAGCGCTCCACAAAGGTAAGACCGTTAACTAAAACCTTCCCATGTAATGATGTAGATACTAATCTTATTGTCACAATTAATAACATTCTACACCTACACCTTCTGTTCAATATCAAAATATCGAAATATACGAGCAAGAAAATTAAATCTTTTCCAATTTCTTCTTATTACCTCCTCTCAAACACAGTCGCATACGAGTGGAGATAAGCTATGGAGTTGACCTATTTCTCAATCGGATTACAACGCAAGACGAGGGTCTTTACAGCTGTGTCGCACCCAAAGGCAACAGAGCCTCGTTCAATCTTTCTGTCATACGTAAGCTCCATGTCCTTTTATCTTCTCTTTTTCTATTTTTACAGCTCACGTTTCCACTTTTCTCCATACTAATTCTCACAAGAAATGTCTTCCTCAAGAGAAAAAAGAAAGAAAATCTATATAAAAATCTGCCAGTGCAGCAACCCATTAAATCATTTCTTCTTTTTACTACGTCTTTACTTTCTCCTTCTCAAATTTCCCTTGAATCCCGAGGGATACTGGCTTTTATAGGCATTTTGGCAGAATACTGCGAAAGAAAATCACCGTGTAATCCTACAAATACCAATACTGGATGGGTAGACACGACAGTGAAAGACGTTTGGAATTGGATACGCTGCGCTATTATTAAAGAACTAGGGTTGGATTAACTCTACGGGTTTAACCTTGCCTACCATGGCCGTATAAACTCAAATACATGGTTGGTGCAAATTAGTATTTTATGTTAATTTGTTTTAGTAACCTAACCTAACCTGAAATAGACATAAACACAACCTAATATCCATTCATATGGTTGAACCCGTAGGGTTAATCCAACCAAGAACTAGCTACTATCTTCATATATCCTTTTCTGTAGTCAGTTTATGGCCATAAAATACATTTTCCTATTCGAGTGGACATTAAGGCTTTTATATTAATTTTGCAAGTTTGCTTCGTTCCTTTGTTGTACAAAATGCAAATTATATTGGACTAGGTAATCCTGACACGACTAGGAAATCCTTTGACATTTTACATGAAAAATTTAACCATGCGAATATTGAATATAACTAAGCCCCTATGAATTTAATCCGGAAAAAGTTTTAAAGTAATCTTACCGGATTAACAACTACTGTCTCACTTAACTTGATGAGTGAAAGTTGATGCAGTTACTGAAAGTACTACGTTCAACATGTAGTAATGCAGTAATTAAGTTTTGAATAGTTTACTATAACTAGAATCCCTTTATATAAAAATGGAAAATATTCAAAGTTAGCTGATGCTCGAGTGCTTTCACTCTGAACAAAATATGCCGGAATTAGCATAACAATTTGTATGTAAATATGTGCTTTTGTTCAAACAGGTCCTATTGTGTTTGACACAAGCCTAGGAGAACAGGCAGCTCCAGAAGGCCAAACTTATGTGATGAAGTGCAGAGCTCAGGGACAGTCACAGCCTCGAATAATTTGGAAAGTCGATCAAAGAAATCCACAACGTAAAAGCATTAGCATTACACAATATGTTTACTTTCTCCATGAAAGTTTATGCTTTCACATTGCCTCCTATAACTAACAGCATTCTTTTATCTTTTCAGCTCCAAAATACAAACTGACAAGGGAAGGTCTTTTAATTCATAATGTATCACATAATGATGCATTCAAACACTACATGTGCCGTGCTATGGACATGGACTCTCCAATCCCAGATACGAAGATTATGAACATTACATTGAAAGTTAAAAGTAATCAAATAACTCTACAAACACAACAAAACTAGATCCCCAAACAATTGAAACTTTAATTTATAAATCTCTAATTTCTAGTGAAACCAAAGTTGACTGGAAACGCAAGGACCGAACACTGGGGCGTCTTGGGAGAATGGGCTAATTTAACTTGTATAGTGAAAGCAGAACCCCCAGCAAAATTTGAATGGTTACACCGTGGTCGTTCTCTAAGTCATTCCGATGAAACTTTCATTGTCAGCGAGGAAAATAAATCAACCTTGCAGGTAATGTGGAGAAATAACGAGACAAACTATAGAACAAAAGGATGGCTTATTATAAATGCTTTCACTTTTGTTTATTCTACAGGTTCTCGTACAACACGAGAGCAAGTTTGGTGACTATGTTTGCCGAGCAAGAAATGAACTAGGACAAATGAATCGAACCATGACGCTGTTCAAAGGTCAAAAGCCTCCACCACCAATACTCGAAGAAGAGTTGGCTACACCAGATGCAGTAAAAATTCGAGTTAAGCAAGGCCCCACAGGAATTGATCGTACCAAGGACCCAGCTATCGAGGAAGAAAGAAAAAAGGGAAAACTTCTTCCTGTAATTGGCTATGTCGTTCAGTACAAAATGGCTACACGTGGTGATTGGACGGCAGCTAACGTGACAAAATACGATGGAGGTGAGAAAAGCAAGTATTTCCAAGTTTTTAGTATAAAACATCTTCTCTTATCCGCACCTTCATTTTAATAATCATTTCAAGAAAAAATACTATTTATTGCTACTACAAGAAATGCACAGAAAGGCAAGCTATACGGGTACTGAAAATATTAATTTTGTGTATAACCTGTTCCTTTTTTCTAGGTTTTATTCTAAGGGGACTTACGCCTCAAATAACTTATTATATAAGAGCAGCTTCTAAAAATGTTGCGTCAGTCGGGGATTTCAGCAACCCGCTCAAGGTCATCACTCCCAAAACCTCACCTTGGAAAATCACGGATACTGCGGCCAATGTTCATCCAACATCCGTCGTAGCTGTTGTATGCAATCTTGTCATTCTTCAGTTTCTAGCATCACTCCTGTAAAAAGTGATTCCCGCAGTCAGCTATTTTAAATATTATTATTCACCGTTTTATTATTAATTATTATGTAACCATTATACCTTTACAAACAAACAAATGAATCTCGTCAACATACAATTTACCAAATAAATATCTTTATTATTTTTAACTTAAAATATTATGTGTTCTTGTAAGTTTTTATTAAATATAAACGTACATGGTATGCTATTTAAGTCACTTTTTCCTTCCTAAATATACTGATTAGACTAACGGAGTACCAAACAAAAAAATAATCTCGCATGTATGAATGGTTTGACTATAGAGTTACAATGAAAATTTTAAAACTAAAAAAACTAGCAACGTTATAATTATAATTATATCTTATAAGTTATTATATGTACCGAAATTAACTATCTATAAGTATATTGTTGAGTTGTTTATGTACTGTTGTGCGAAGATTCACTAAATTAATATTCGACCATTTTTGTCACTTTAATAACATTAAATAATCATAAATATCGTAAAGGATTATAAAAAATTATAAAGAATGTGCTTGACTTGTGTGTTTTTTGTTTTTGTAGAATTTATGCCAAAAATTATTGATAAAAAACTGCATAATTATAGTATATTTATTTTCGTGATGTGTAAATAAATTACATGTAGGCTAAAAAAATGTTCACATTCCGATGATGCATTTACTTGTAAAAAATCTATTCTATTGCTCCATATTTTGCTTTAATTGTGAGTGATTTATGGCATTTGAATAAAAATATATGAACCGTGAATAAATGATGCATAAAAAATTGAAACGGAAAATCGATCGAAAACAATAATACGCCCCTGCCATGTAAAACATGTATAAGCATGCATTTTACTTAACTTTTCTCTTGGGTGAGTACAGATTAAAATATAAATTAAACCCTTTTGAATCATACAAAAAAGTAATAGATTCTAGTTTTCAATATAAAAATAAAATATAGTTTAATTATAATACTTGTACGTTTCCAAAAATTATTATACTGTTATACGATGTATGCATGAACTATTTTGAAATAAGGAGATAAAGCAACTTATTCAATGTAGCTTTAAATATCATAAAAAGAAAGTCTAATAAAAATGATGGTTGGTTTTCAATATAGTTGGCTATTTTATCTATAGGCTTGTAAATGAAATATACAGGCTTGTGTGGTGTCTCAACTCAAATGAAAGATTTTAAAAAATTATTCCGTTACATTCCTATTCCCATTATTGTAAGAAATTTAGAAAAACCCGGAACCCAACTGAGAATACGAATATGTACATAATAGTAAGATAAGTGTAAATATATACCTGTTATTGACGAAGGAACCAGTTCAGTCGGATAAAATAATACAAGTTTATACATAAAGAAAGTTTCAGGAGAAAGTTTTAATTTTTAGCTTAGTTAAATGCATGGATTTGTTGTGAGATTGAGCGATTGCAAAACTACAGAATGCTGCAAATATAGACTTTATCGTAGTTGTTGTGTATGCATTTGTATGAATCTTGATGTGCTAAAAAAATGTTGTGTGTGGTAAAGTTTAAACCAAGATTATTTTATTAGTTTGTGAATAATACTCATTGTAAGGTATACAATTTGTAAGCTATATACCTAGTTTAGAAATAATAATAAAATCTAAGGATATATTACTTAACTGTAATGAAGACGACTTTCGCATTTGAATCACAAAAAAAATCATCTTGTAGAGTTATAATAAAAATATCAAAATGTAATAGAAAATGGGAACGAACCACAAAAATATTAAATTGAAACTTTACATTTGCGATTTTAACATACTCTCTGTAAGTAATTGTGTTAAAATTTTCAAAATTAAATCTGAATGTTGTTATTATTAGATCATGCTTTCGTACATGCTGTGTAGCTCATATATATTAGGCCAAACAGATATTGATTGTGTTGAATATTATATACCCTTTCACCTTTTACAAATCTCGCTCGTCCTGATGTCCTGATCCTCTCTGTGAAAATAATTTCTCATCAAACTTACTTTTGTTTTATGATTTTCTCAGAACGATTCCGGATCAAAGCATTTCCATTAAAGTCTTTGTTTGTTTCCATTTATTCAAAACGATTCTATATAATAATATGCTGAAAAAAGTGTTTGAATCTCAAATGTTGTAAAAACTATCATTATATTATGCTTAATTCTTCTGTGAAAGTTATTTCGAAAACAAAAATACATAACTTGAACCCATGTGTATAAATATATGATATGAAACGTTATTAATAATGTTTACATAAAATGAGAACAGAACGTACAATAAAAACAAGCTCCTGAGATAAGCTCTTACCATCTTATATAAATCCAATCCATGAGATTGTTTGTGTCGACAATTTATTTCAATATCCGGCTCCAGTGATACTTTTATTTTCATACATATTTATGAGCAATATGATTGCATAAAGATGAAAATGAGACATGATGAAAAACAAATAAAATGAGAGATGATGCTTCAATAAAGTCTTGTTTTTTTATAACTTGTACTATTTTACGCATATTTTATTTATATAGTTTATAATAGATACTTTTAAAAACATCCGTATGCACGTAACAAATACAAAATAGAAATATAATGTGATTTTCTCACGATCATTTAATGATCAATATTTTTACTCTGATGATTCAAATTCTAAACGTGTCTCACCGGCTTGTTTATTTTTTATATTCTCGTCGCGAACAGTATATTATTAGAGTAGTTTAGTCAATAAAAGTGAAAATATAAACTGGTTCATCATGATCAGAAGAACATAACATAATAATTATAAACTTGCACTAACTAAACAGTAATCAGTTGTATTACGATAACTCATAAACATTGAAGAAATTGTTTTTTTTTGTTTGTAGAAATAACAATGCGAACGAAGATAATGATAATTATATAGATTGGTATCAACAACAGTGAATAATATATTATGCAAAAAAATGTTCTCAGAAGTAAACTTGTAGTAGTAGTATATAGTAGATAATATTGTTCGTAATATAACTTATATGTATAAATAATCAAAATAGTTTATTTTACGTGAAACGCATGACGTTTTGCAGTTGTTTTCAAATCGTTGTTGTTATTGTTGAAGAAGTAAATTGGTCACTTTCTCTCTGTGAATCAGATCGTCGGAATTGATTTTCTCGTAGCAAGAAGGTCGTATCGAAGATGAGTGTAAATTGCTTTCTCTCATTTTGTATTTGATCGATCAAAAGAGCTTGCGTTTTCGTCGGCGATTTCGCAGAGAACAACTGTCACACGCGGAGACTTGTAGAGAAGTAGTGTAGTAGTAGTTACGCGTAGAACTGATGTTTTTGTACAACTGTTTAAAATCAAGGAAGTTCCAAAATAGCTCACGTCACGTATATTTTCATCAATTATTATTAAGAATATTTCATCATTTCATAGCAATCAATCAAAAATGGTTTAGTAAATACTGAAACAGACGTTATATATATAATGTACTGGCGGACTAGAAGGCATTTGAATTATATATTATACAGGTATATATAATGATATCACAGAACAGCAATTAAGAGGCGAACACAAGAAGTTATCACAGTCCAGTATTAAGCCGGCAATTGCACTAGTAAAGTTTCTATATAGTTTTTTTTATATATTCAAAAATTTGTTTGCTTTTGTTTTGTTGTACGCAATTTGAATTACGCGAGTAGAAAATTGAGATCAAAAATATATTTTGGAGATTATTTCGTTACCGTAAGAGAAGATTTTTTACGAAGAGTTTCATTATTATAGTGAATAGGAATCGTGTTGCGTTTGCGTACGATCAAAAATATTATAACCCTCCCACCCGAATCGTAAAGTTTGTGCGAAAATTTGAATATTTGATCATGTAAAAAAGATTCAAGCATAAAGAAGTATTACGACCCCGCAAAAATTTGTATATTATTATAGCTTTGTAGCTCAAAGAGTCAAAATTGTCAGTTTTTTATAAAGGCAACCGAAGGCTTAGTATCGGAGCGTAGATATTTATATATGTATATATATATATTTCGTAAAAAATATAATTAAAACGAAAAGGAGAACGAAACAATAAAAAAAATCATGAAAAAAAAACTAAGAATATCATACAAAAAACATCGAAGGAACTCATTAAAAAGGAGGACGAAGAAGTGAGAAGAATAATCAAAGAGAGAGATAGAGATTTTTGTTGGTACCTTAAAAACTGATATCCTACTGGAGATTTTTCAAATCAATTATACTGGTTGAAGTAGTGGTAGCCGTAAACATTGGGAGTAGAAAGTTTTGTGGGAGTAGTAGTAGTAGTAGAGGGGGTCTCTTATCATTCTTAATAGTTGCCGTAATCTCCACCACGCGAGTATCCCGAACCGGACCCAGCTCCAGAATCGTCGTAATAGCCGCCACTAAGATTCGTAGTCACAATAGCAAATCTCATCTCATATATTTTTATCATGATCATTATTAATATTTTTCATTATTATTATTCAGTCTTTAATTAATATTGCTTTGTACTGTATTAATATTATACGATTATACGAAATATATAGCGTTGTTATTTTTAAAACGAGTTCTACTGTAGCGCGTTCTCCGAAATAAATAAAAAGTTTATAAAAAAATAAATGCGTGAACTAGAATAACGATATATACGATACGTGGTAACGTTACAACAGGTACATATATAGCAGAGTTGAATATTGAACGAATATGAAACAAAGAAGATAGGTGTTGGTAGTGACACGAGAAATTATAAACAAATATATAGATTTCGTGGGATATCGCTTTGATAATAGGTTGATTGGTTAAAACGTGAAAAACAGAAGAGAAGCACTCGTATATAAATTTTCTACTACAACAACAGCACTCCCAGCATCGAAGAGTGCTCTCTTCGTTTCATTATTATCATTACGGAGAAATTTGTATATTTTAGAAAAATATATATAAAATATATTTTTTAGCACAAGGAGAGTTTCGTTCGAGGAGACTTCCAAGTCCTGAGAGAAAGCTTGTAGTAGTGGGCAAGTTTATATAATAATAAATCATTCAATCGTAGAAGAAAAATTATTTCGATTTGGTTGGGTTGTTTTTTTAAGAGATTACGATAAATTGCATGCGTTTTTTACGGTCGTGCAAAGTTGAGATCACATTCGAAGAAATGACCTTCATTCTTTTTCTAAAATACAAGGCCAAAACGGCAGGCACTTTCTTTGCTTTCCCTCAATCATTGTGAGTAACTCGAAAGGTTCTCTGTGTTGTGTAGGTAGAGTGGTAGTAGTAGCGATTGTTGCTCTTTTTCGAGGAGAGAAATACAAAAACTAAGGGCATTTTTAAATATATATTTTTTCGTGCACCGCGAATAAACGAGCGTTGGAGTAGTAGTAGTAGCTTTGTTGAGACTCAACGACTGAGACAACGGAAGGGATATAATTTTACCTTCCCCGGGATACTGGAGAACGGCTTCGGTAACGAGATCCACCACCGCTATAACCGCCTCCACTACTGCCGCGTGAACCACCGCGACCTCCACGAGAACCACCACCGCTTCCATAGCTATCGTAGCGGCTGCGAGAACCACCATCGCGTCCACCTCGGGATCCTGTAAAGCCAGTATATGAGCAGAATGACTTATGAAAAAATGAATGGGAATATGGTTTTCTTGTCGACAACTACATTACTTATCAACTCAACTCCCTATGATAAGAAACAAAATAAGTATTTTTATATGAAATATTGTAAATTTATGCGGTGGTGAAAAGTATTATGAAAAATAATGCAAGTGTTAATAATAAATTTCGTACTACTAAATAATATATGGCAGTAGTAGTAGTAGTAATAATGCAAAATGCAACTACCTACTAACAGGTAAAAAATCATACAAAAAACAACAATGAACAAGAATGGACTCAAACATTCATAAAACCTCTTTCGTTCTCACCCATTCCAGTTCAGAAGTATATATATGAAATGAGCAATCATCTAGTCAACTAATAAACCAGTTATTCATCATACCATACATCATGTGACAAACCAAAAAAGACAAATTAAATCCAACTAATTTACACAAAATAAATAAATTCATGCACAAGTTTCCTTTATGCTTTTTTCTACGCAAAAAGGGTGGTAGGAAAAATACACACGAGGCTTTAATAGTCTGCAATAATCATCTCATATAGATAGATCTTCCCATCATGGTTTACATAATGAGCATCATCATTATCATCATATATAAAGAATCACTGCTAAAGTACATTTTTTTATATATATAGCTAGATATATATGTTTTGATAACAAATTCAAAAAACTTGTGTGGAGTGTAACAATGAACGACGCGGCATATATATAGCACTGGAAGAATAGTTGTAGTAGTAGTACATGTTTATCAGCAGTCGGAAATATATTACGCGAATCGGAGACAAATGACATAAATAGTAGTTTTTAAATACGCTTTTTGATTTGTTCTGTATCACTTAAAAAATTTCCAGTGCTACTCTTTTTAGTTTAAAAAATAGCGAACACACCAGAAAACGACTTTCAAAAATTTCATCCGAAGAAGAAGATTCTGTTAACTTGACGAATATTATTTCTCTGAAGATTTAATACGGTTTGTTTACGTTAAAACGCGAATAGAAAACTCTAAAAAGTGCTTCCAAACGTCGGGGTAATAACGAGTTTTGTTTAAGAGTAGTACGAGATTGTACTTTTTCCTTTTTTTACGATAATTAAACCGAGCGAAGTTAATAACGTAGCTGTTTCTGATTTAATTCCAGAATAAAAAAAATCTCTCTCATTTTTTCTTTGGTAATGACTGAGCTAATGAGATACTTTGTTTATAAGTTTTCAATAATAATAATAGTAGTTTTAAGTAATAATACGGAGCGGAGCGAAGCAATCTTTTTTTTAATATCTGGAGGAGTACTAATCGCAGAACATTTATTTTTTCTTGATAAACGCGAAGAGCGCAAAGACAGTTGTATGAGAGAGAAAAGAGATCAGCCCATTGTTATTTATCAATAGTAATTATAAAATTAGGAATGATAGCGTGTAAAATACTTTTTCCAAAAAGATGACTTTCTATTAAAAGTTTTTTTTGCATACTGCTCAGCGATGGAAAATCTATATAGTTGAAGAAAATATCTCAGCATCTCAGTTTTCACTTCGTGTTATGTATAAATCGAGAGTAGCTTCGTTTCATTTTACTTTACGGCTTTTTTTCATTTCATTTGAGATTATTGTGTGGTTTAAAGGTATAATAAAAAAAGGTAATTTTAGGAGAACGTGTGGTTTGTTGTAACGAACACTTTTAAAACACTTCAAAATAAAAATATAATACGTAATAAAAAAATCGTCTTGTAGATCATCAATGGAGGTAATATTGCAAAAACGGAAACAATAAAAATAGCAGCAGCACTCGCAGGTTGTGTATTGTAGTGTGTAGTATAGTAGTAGATGTAGTTATTTCTTAATATTCGTGGTGATTTTAAGGAGACATCAAATTAGAAAAAGGAAAAAATATTGCAACTGTGTGCTTGCAATTTTCTTTTTTTAAGATTATGGGCCAGCAGGATAAGCGGCAAGCTTTTTGTGAATCTTATTTAATTCCAACCACCACCATCCTGCATGTCACCACCAAACATACCGCCGCCTCCGCGACTTCCCATGGGTCTGTTTCCTCCTCCCCGACCCCCACGACCACCGCGAAATCCTCCTATCGGTCATCAATAGATAAGAAGCAGCAGATAAGCAACCCCGATAATAAACAATAACACAAAAACAAAAAATAATACTTGTGCTTTGCTAGTCTTTTCCCCCTCACCCCTTGGAAAAATTGTACGACATAATACATAGCAAGTCACAAAGTACGTAAACGAGACGAACGGGAACAAGACAATAAAATGTAAAGAGAGATGATAAGCCCCAAAGTTTTGCTCAACTTTTTGTTTTCAATAAATTGATTGATAATAACAATAATATTTATGAGGTGTACTAAAATGTTTTGCCATGCATGGAAAACTTTATAAATGCGTGCAATTGATGAAACGATAAAAAACTGATAGTTTTTAGGTTTCCCCTTTAAAAAAAGTCTTTCTCTCAGACTTACCCATTTTGCTATTATTATTCCACCAGAGATATATACAAAAATAAATTTTAATTTGGGTGACTATAGGACTGGTGGACATTAATGGCATCTCAATTGTTATTCGCTTCATCGATTTCAGATTAAAATATTTAATTGGATATTTCCTGTCTTAATTGTCCATTTTCGCATATGAGCAGTGTATAGATATGCTGCCGCTCTTTTCACCACTGCCATTTCATTGCGCTCCATTCCAATATTATTCCAAAAAACAAATAATTTTCCAAACAATGATACTAATAATGGAGGCGATAAGCAACGGAATTTGAAAAAACTGCAGGGTTAGTTAGTGACTAGTGTTAAGTTATGAATTGATGTTGTTGGATTGGTTTTCGCCTTTGAAACACCCAATAATCATAAAATTACTATCAAAAAGTTATAACGTAACTCACTAAAATGTGCATTACTCATCATTATGCAACTTTACTGTTGATTTGTTTGTCTTACACGAACCTACAGTAACAATAATTTACACAGCTTTTTGAGGGCTCCGCTCAAGCTCTGACTTTCTCCTACTACTATTGATTGGTTGATAAGTTTTTTATGCTACACTGACTAACAACGATAATAGAAACAAGGAACCTCAACTGTCAAACCTCACTCTCATTCTTTTTCATCCACACAATTTACTTATTGTTAATACATGATTAAATGATGATGACTTTAGGTATTTTGAAAGCTCAGAATAAACCTCGTTTACGTGCGTTTATGATTTGCCAGGATATAAAACAAGAGCACTGGTAGTAGTAGTGCTTTTACAAGATAGTGTCTTGCAGCAGATGGTATTTTGTACCTTATATTTTTGTTTTATTTATCAAAGGCTATGCCTTCAGTTTTTAACTTAAAATTGGACATTAATTCTTAGCATAGCGCTCGCATCAACAATATTGCGGCATGCATAACAAAAACGTAAGAAAATTTTTGGGTTAAATTATATTTTGTAAGGCACAAGGCACCATTTCCTGACCTGACACTGGTTAATTGTATGACTGGTAGGACGAGGGAGTGAATAGACAGCAGTGCAGTGGATAAAATTGTTAAGTTACATACCTCCACGGCCGCCTCCATATGAGCCTCCTCCTCCTCCGTAGCCACCGCCACCACGACCACCACCGAATCCACCGCCACGTCCACCGAATCCTCCTATAATTACGAGATAATTTATGACATTAGGTTTACGTCTAAGATATGACACTACACACACCTACGTTCTACCAAACAATAGTTTCATAGGGAATTGTAGTTAAAACCGATAAATTATTATAATGTAATTACCTCTACCTCCACGTCCACGGCCACCAGGTGCCTTAGGGCGGGACACTTCAACACGGAGCTTGCATCCCATGAACTCCTCACCGTTCAATGCATCACAAGCATTGGATGCATCGGCCTCGGTTTCAAAGTTGACGAAAGCAAAACCTGGGGGGTTGAAGGCGACCCAGACATGTTCGCACTTTCCATACTTTCCAAACAGATCTTGCAAGTGCTCCCGGGTGATCTCATTGCTAATCCCCCCAACGTAAAGCCGTGTGTTGGCCATGATGTTTTATAACGGTGATCTGAAAGCAGAAATTAAATATAAATTTTTTGTTAGTGAAACTCTTTCACAGTGACAGATTGGAATTTGAAAATCACAATAAGGGCCTTTCTTTGTCAATATTGTCAATATTCTAAGCACGGTGCTCTCACTTTAATTTAACCACAAGATAAGAAAGACGAACGTTCTAAATGTTAACAGCTTTTGTTGTTGTTTACGTAAAAAATACTTTTCAAAA
>JAQFYG010001818.1:0-17147 GCA_034694325.1 Entomobrya corticalis
CCTATCGTCCAATCACAAAATAATCAAAATCCAAAACTATGAGATTTTTGGTGGGCCTGACCCAAAAAATTTTACTCAAATACTTTTAATCTGGAGCTTGAATGTCATTGCGATCAGATCTTATTTCGTTTTATAAGCTATGTCGCTTGTCACCCCTTTCATTTTCCACTGCGAATAATGTACATATGCACAAGCGACGCAAACTTTGATATTAATCTGTATATTGTAAGCATTAGTACTTTATTTGCTCGTAAATAAATACTACCAGCAACTGACATTGTTGACCCTCCCGTCGTTGTTGAATGAACGAACATATGTACTGTGCCGGTCGTCAGACTGCCGCTTTGTAATTCTATTTATTTAAAATGCTTGCTGACAAGCTGCATGGTTTCTACTATGCATGCAGTGATTATTCTTCTTATGTCACGGACGGAGAATTATTATCGGAGAAAGAGGCGGATGTTTTAACGTAGAATTAGAGCCAAGTGTTCGATACGTAAAGTCGCGTCTCCTTTTCACTTCGAATGCTTTAAGCCAAACGAGTATGCATTGTACTTACAAGGTTTGCGCAAAATGCACAAGTTGAGTTTTTTGGTCGTGGTGGAGGAGTAGGTTATTTATGGGAATTAATATGAATAAATTAATTGAGTTTACATGCATAAATTTTGTGTTGATGTTACTTCACCACTTTCCAGTCATAACCCTTCCTGTACAGTTCCAAAGACATGACGCTTCACTTTATGCAGCCTTTACGAGATGCAGATCGGAACGTTGAACCAGAAATGCATAACAGCAAAGTCGGTACTTTCTTAGAACCCAGAGCTCTTTTAGTACACTTCTTTGGAAAATTTTCATTGCAACTTTTACGGGAAAATTTCATGGAAATTTACGGTGAGAAATATTACGACATAAATGTTATGCCTTTGCCTGTTATATTACAAATGACTACCTATACCTATCCGCAAAATAGTTTTTAAAATCATGGATGGTCATATCGTTTAATAGCAAGTCATATTCTATAACCGTACCTTGTTGTCGTAACACACTACAGCGATGACTGTGCAATCACCTTACCACGTGTTCCAACCAATTTTTTCAACAAAAAACATTTAACCAGGCAAGTAAAAGCAGACGGACAAAAAGGAACAAACGGAGCAGCGTAAGTCATAAATTATGGTATGGACTTCATATTACTTCCACTTGAGTTGAGGTGCTATTCTGGTTGTTATCATCATCAGCGAGAGTAAAGTTATGTGTGTAATTCAACGGAGGCATCAACCAGCAGGCAGCATAGTAGTAAGCGAGCAAACTGAGAGAGTAGAGAGAGAAAGAGGCACTCCACCAGTCAAGACGAAGGCATTCCAGATTAAATTAAAACAGGAGCAGAGAGGAAGTGAGCAACATGAATGAATTCATGAGTGTAGAGCAGCAGTACTCGTTCCCCTTTTTTGTATGACTATATGTTTGCAACTGAAAGTCTGTTTGTTCAATGTTATATATTTTTTACTATAATATCTCTACCCACCTAATATTCTATTAATTTTACTTGAAGGTAGCCAAGTAGTGGTAATGAAGTCATCTACTCAGAAAATATGCCGCTTGTTCACAAAACTGTATCTAACAAGTAAAAACTTGCTGGCTGTGCCATCATCACCGTAAGTACACCACCATCAGTGAAGTACTCTAGATGCACTATTCCGAGCCCTCATGATATCAAAATAGACGTCTTCTACTTATGTAGATAACTCTGTATATATACCTAACCAGCATCACCTTTTGCCACTACCGCCATTAGAAAAAATATTGTGCTTCATAATAATATAATGCCCATGTATATTACATGTAGACACATTGAATAAGCAATATCATGGTTGTCTTGTTAAGAAAGAAGAAGGAAAAAACTACCTTAAAATCGCTGCCAAAAAGGTCTGATGAAAGTTTTGTTGCAATTTCTCAACCGAAAATTCTGTTTCATGTGACATTAGCAAGAGAAGAAAGGAAGTATATGGTGGTGGTAGGTGGGAGATGAGAGAGGATAGAAAGAGAAAGAGTGGGAAGCAAGTTTCTAAACAGTACTGCACAACTTTTTTCCTAATATATAGAATTGGTGTTCAAATATATAGTGTCTAAAGCTTACAGTTTTTAAAATTGTCAACCATATAATAATACTGGATACGATATATGTTACCTGTGTGTCACTGTACATATTACTGAATTATACAAGAGCATAAGTAGTTTTCTTCCTTGTTCACTTGAATAAATGGGAACTTGTCAATGCATGTTTTGAGAAGAACAAGCCATTAAATATATACACTTCTGTTGGAATTATTTGTTATTCAAAAAGAATGTATATACAGTCTCTGGATTTACATTTCCTAAAAAGTCAACTTGAAAAGTATAAAAACACATTTTGCTTTTGTAACAGCTCGTCTCATCTTTACTTCTCATCTCCTACTCATCTCATCATCCCATTTGCTCCGGAAGTTGGAGAGAGGGAACGGCGAAAAAAGCAACAACAGAAAACGGCAGCATCAACTCAACTTCAGTCATTCCACTCTTTCTCTCTCTCTCTTTTCCCCTCTCAGTGGATTTCTTTTTTGGCAAAGTGACTTTTTGTACTATTTGCTATTTTTTGCAGCCTCGAATATCATTTCGCTCTTTCTTGTCCTCTTTTCTGGTTGTTTTTTATGCGGACAAGTATCTGTATAACTGCTTATTCTGATGTTTTACATGGGACTTTATCAGCTCTCCAGCTGTAAGCAGGCGACTAAATAGTTGAGGAGAGAAAAGTTTGTTGGCTTAGTTTTTCAATGAGTTTTCTCCACTAATATGCCTACAGGCACGCAATCTGGGTTGTAGAAAAGTCAAAGATTATACTGTGGAAAAAGTCTGGAAATGGAACCTCTTACATTATTATAACCAGCTATTTTTGACTTGAGTGGGTCCAAGACTTTCGTAAATGTTATGCGTTAGTACACATGCATACATCCACATTTACTTTTTAACAAGCAAGTTTGCAAAATCATTTTGTCTACTTTCTAGTACTTTTCATCTATTCCCTTCACTTTTTGGACATTTATAAAGCTCACCGGAAAAGAATGGCTTATTTTGTAAATCAAAGTTTTAGCCTGACTCATCTACTCGGAAGAGTTTTCAGATTTGAATGTACCCTTTTACTTCTACGACAGCACTTTTTGTAGAACTTGTCGTCACTGGTGTTGCCAGTTTATGCAAAGCACATTGGCAGGTGAAATAAAAAGTTATGATTTTCATTTCCAACAAAAAATTAAAATTCCTGCTGTATTTCGAAAGGAAGGTTTTCACAAATTGTTACGTCATATTAAAGTCAAATGATTATACATTTCTATTTATTGCGGAAACATTATAAGAATCCTTAATGTCAAATTTAATCCTTTAATCACCTTAATACACTACTAATAACTATAAGCATTCATAGATAAAATGTAACTAGGTAGTCCAATATCATTTAATAACAAATTCTTACAAATCATTATTACATATAACTTCTATATATATGTACCCTTTCTGCACTAACGTTTTTACACAAAAAAACTAGAATGAAAATGCTTGATACGTGGTAAATTTTTGCGATATTAGATTTCGGCACTGATTTATACGATAACAATATCAAATAGGGAAAATGATTGTATTGTACACAAACGGGTATGCGTATAAAATATATAGGTAGGTAGGCATAAACATTAATTTGCTCCAGCCTTTCACACTACTTTTCTATAAAAAACGCACTATAAAGCAAGAAAAGTCTATGTTCTTTGTAGACGACTGTTTCCGCAATCAAATCAAAGAAGCAGATTTTAGTCTGCAAAATGGCGGAGTACAGTTGCTCTTTGTCCTTTTGTTGTCTATAGACTCGTCGAGGCACGTTCTCTTTCTTTGGGCTCGTTTTTTTCAATGTGCATCCGCAGCAGGCTTGATATATTTATTGTTTAAATGTGAAGGGGCACACACTACTTTTTTCTGCAATCGGCTCCAGCGATGGAGTAATAATGATCACAGTAGATTCTTGTTATTCAAGCGTTATTGCAATATAGGGCATTGCGTAAATAAATATATGGTATTTATTGTATCACTTAACTTTCTCTTTGTGTGTTTGGTGAAAAAATGCTACTGTAACGTGATATCTGACTTGAGTCCGTATACCTGAAAGTGAGCAAAAAATGCCTGTTCTTTAGAAAATTTTCACCATCGACGACCAACCAACCGATAATGCAGTGTACGACTTGAACGCAATGTATTTTCAAGGTAAAAAAGAAATAACACGGGCGAGCTTAAGAGCTGTCTTGTTCTCTGGCTAAAGTGGTACAATAACAAAACAGCGCCAGCAAGAAGAAAAACAGCATCACCCCATTAGCGCGTCAAGTCATGTCTAGAGAAAATCAAAGTTTTATATCTTTTTTGCCCTGTTATCCTCTTCTCGGTTACTACTTTCTTTGTTGCTGCTATTTTGCTGTTTGTGCAGCTCCTGTCTCGATCACACGTTTTTTGTTCGATGTGTTTGCATTCAACTCCCACTATGGTTTTCGTTCTTGGAATGATATTATATTTCCAATAAAATGTATTGCTTTACAGAAAAATAAAACTTTCACATGAATTGGCAAGTCAAACTGAAAGTGGGTGAATAGTAGTGAAAAGTAAGTGGTGAGGTTGCTCTTTTGTTGCAGTACAGCTTCCAGCGCTGCATATAAGGCTGGTATGCATATATGTACGGGATGTAATAACTGTTATGAGCTTTTTATGGCAACATTTTGTATTTGGTAGACTTTTAACTTGAAAAAAGTGGGATGCGTGCAAACAAGTAAGTTGTTGCGAAAGTATGTTCTTAGCTTTAGAATCACTTTTTTGCTCTTGTGTGACCTGGTAAAAATGGATTGATCCATTTTCTCAGTATTTTGCCAAAACAAAAAGTATAATGCTATTCATGGGCATTTTTAGGGTTATAATGGTTTTCTGTAATAACAAATTTATATATGTAGTTGAGTGCACCCAGCTAGTTATATTAACCTTATAAAGGCATCAAAAGGTTAATCGTTTTATATTTGAGTATTTGACAATATAATAGCAGCAGACGAATCAATATTTCATCAGAATATCGTCTTGTACTGTACAATGCCTTTTAATCTCATAGTTTAACAATTGGTCGAGTGTGAAACGCGAATCAGTTGTTTTAAAGAGATAACTTGTTGGGATTCCTGTTCAGTATTTAGTAATACATACGTTTCACACCAGTGACACTTCACTGACGTCGACATGCTAATGGTTGGATAGCAGTGATAAGAAACAGCAGAGTGGTCTTTATAAATGAGCTATGTGCACGTATGACTAAGAGTAAATACTATCTTTCTTTAACACTTCTGTCAGATGCATGTAGTAATCATCACATCATCAACTCGTTTTGACTTTTAGCAGCATCATTCGTCTCCCTGCTAAATAACATTACAACGAAACAATTTCATTTTATCGACTTTGTTGAGCAGTAATGCTTTGTGTAGTCGTGAAGTGTCGAGCGAGAGATCCGCTTCAGTTGTTATTTTACAGCTTATATATTTCCAAACTGTAGATGATGAAGGAACGTAACAACAAAACAATTGTCTAATTCTATTCAGTTTTGTTCTCTCAGCTCTCTTTGAATATAATATGTGACTTCTCTTGTCTTTTTCCTGCTCTGCTCGTCCGTCCTCGCCATTGAGTCCATGTTTCATCTTTCTCTCGTTTTGTCAAAGAATTTTGTACTCATGGTGCGTATGCACGTGCTTTATTTACAGCAAAAAGAGGTAACTAACGATGTGTTTTAGTAAAAACTGAAACAACAGGAGTGATGTCGAAAGGATGGTTTTGAAGCAGTGGTAATAATGATGGTGGTGATGATGGTAATGAAAGTGGAGAGATAAATGAATTTAGAGGCAGCAATGCTGTTTCACTTTATATGGAGGGTTGTCGTTACAAGTTACAATGTGCCAAAAGTGTGGAAATAATAGATATGAAGCATGTTATTTCAAGCGTTGTTAAAATATATTCTTGTATGAGGATGTGATGATAGATGTCTTACTGGCTTGGCTTGTGTCGTTAATTTCTTTGTGAAGTGAACATTGATGGCTTGCTTACTGCTGGCAGTTGCGTTAATTAATTTGCAACACAATGAACACAAAGTTGCTTCATCATCGAAGACCAAGAGTTAACGAAATCAAAAGGGAGGTAGCATAGCGTTTTGAAGATTCCATATTTTCATTTACTCGATGTTGTACACATACCAGCCATATACCTCAAATAATACCCCGTTTCTGTCAGCATAAATGTACCAGCTAGCATATATGTTTGTTATTCGTCTATATTGCTAGTCTATGGTAAAATGATTGCAACAAAAACAAAATGCAATTATTATTACTGGATGCTATTTGATGTGCTTAAGAATTACATTGCTCAACTTCACATTAATTTTATATTGAATTATCTTGCTCTACTTAAGTGTTAGCATGTAACAAAGGAAGGAAATATGACTATCTTAGAAAGTACGACAAATATTTTACCAAACTAAAAAATTCAAAATAAAATCGTAAACCAACTACAAAAATCTTTTCAAATGCAATCCAGTAATCTCATTGAGACCAGTTTCTAAAAAATAAAAATGTGAAAAGGTGTCCTGAAAGCATCTAGCCAACGATCCCTTTTATCTAAACCTTCTTTGTTCTACATCTTAAGATCATGCGAAGACGAGAACTACGGATTAGCTTCCCTTTCCAGCACAGTTACTTACTAAAGTTGTTCAAAGAAAGAAAGACCTTTTTTCTTTTTATTCAGTGGGATCATTTTTATTATGAAGCTTTAACAATAGCTCATGCACCTGTCTGTTGACACGCTGGTGTTGATGCTCACAAATCTACTGCTATATTCCACCTTTTTTCTCCAGGATTTTTTAACAAGTTACTTATGTAGGTAGTATAAGCCGGGTATAAAAGAAAACTATAATAATCTCTACCCGCCCACGATACACACATTCAGCAGGATTTTAAAACTATGCTACATTTTTACCCATGGTATCTTTACAATGCGAGCATGCATGAAAAGAGAGGAAGGAAAAGAAGAAAGGCGAGTTTTCCTTCAACCGTGTAGACTGTATATCTTCTTTTCTATTTCCTCAAAAGAAAAAAACCCAGGGGCTGTGTTGAAGTGTAAGATTGTACCTAATATGGATATTATGTTATGCGAGTAAGCGATATATACCTAATGTAGTTTCTATGCAGGTTATTCCTCTCTCTTCTTTCTCTCTTTTTAGTCTCCTTTCTTTTTTCCCTCTCTTTCCTATATTCTTCCTTTCTTGTAATGGTTCCTCACAGAGTTTTTGAATTAGTTGTACACTCTTTGAGATCGGAGCAAAATGGGCTCTTGAAAAAGCTTTCTCTCCAGGAGCCGGAAGACTTTGTCCTTCTTGTAAAAACAGAAAGTTGACGCTTTTTCTATAATATCAGGAGGAGGAGAAGGAGACGAAGGCCACCACTATTACTACTACAATGCAATATCGTATCTTGCTTGGACTGATACTGATGGTAACACAAGTAATGGCAGTGGTACTAGCTCCTGTAGTATCTTTGTAGTACGAGCATTTGTCTCCAGTTCACCGAGGCAAGGCATTAACTTTATGTACTTACTTTTACTACTATTCCACTACAAGAAAAAGAAGAAGAGTAGTTGTTCCAAGAAGTTCAAGCTGTTTTCAGCACTCAACATATCCAAATAATATATAAAAAAATCTCAAGCCTTTTTCTACATGCATTGCCACCTAAATATATTATTTGGGTGTGTGTGTGCGTACTTGTGCTTGCCAAACATGTCTTTTTTCTCTTCTTTGCTTTTTACTGCTGCTGGTTACGTTACATCGTCACTGAAAACAGGAAGCTGGAGAGAAAGCAGAAATAAAAGAATTTTTGTAACAAAAAGAAGAAGAACCAAAGAGAAGAATGCAGATAATATTATGCAGAAATATATACATATACGATATAAAAGTGTGTAAAAGTTTTAAAAATGTAACAAGGACATCATAGGACAAAAGAGTATGTACACACACAGCTTGTTTAAGTAAAAACCGTGTCAAGAGCTGAGCTTGCTTTCGTCGTTTCTCCAACTTTCCATGATTTAGGATTGGAAGAGTGAATGAAAAGTTGTAGTATGAAAATTGGAGTCAGCTGCTGTAACATTACGACAACGGCGCGAGGAGAACGACACATACAACAGCAAAATAATACTCTTTACTTTTTCTGCTTGTCCATGTACATTTTATATCAAATTTATACATTCCTTTTGCTTTCTTTGTAGTTACTTTGGTTAGAAAGTGTGTGTTTGCTTATAACCGAGTTTGAAATTGTTGCCGCACACTTTTTTGCTCTTTGCTCTCCTACAAAGTATACGTTTTGTAGTGTTATTTTATTCTTGTTTAAATAATTCCTTCTTTGCCCCTGTGACTCTGTGAATTTGACTTTACTGAAAGTCCTGTCTACATGTCTGCCAATATATGCATATAAAACGTTAACTATTGCTTGTTGTGTATTTGCCCCGTTTTCTGAAGAATTTTCACTCGTTTGCTACTGTGTACAAATATTCGGTTGACAGTTTTGTTTGCAAAAGGCTCTTTTTAAGGTTTTTACTTACTCTGTACTCTGTAGTGACATGAAACACTTAACTACTCTGTTTCTCTCTATTTCTGTACATTCCACTACTTTGTTGTACTTTATCATGGTTATTTTAGCGCAATACATAAGTTTTCCCCAGCCTCTTTACGACAATGTCTCTAGTAGCTAGCATGAAGGAAGCCATGTTTTAAACGTTACGTTTCCGGCTCTCTGTTTCACTTGAAATAATAATAATAAAAATTACTGCCAACACTAGAAAATTACGATAGCTTACGCTGTTGTGTTGTGCTGGTTGCATTATACGTTTGCCCTTCTACTATGTACTTATTTCTGTTTACTACTCAACTCAGGCTTTGATTGCAGTTTACCGTAAAATACGTAGAAAATTTTCTTTGATCATCTACAAGCACATGGTACGCACGAATAACCTGGCAATATGACACTAGTTACTATACTGCCACCACTACTTATGTGACATGGAGGACGAAAGGGAACATGGAAGCGCTTTCTAAAATTTTGTTATTATTACAGTTCTTCTGCTGGTGGTGGTTTTGTTGTTGATGTTGATGATGATGGGAAACGAAGGGACGCCGACGACTCTTTAGGCTAGCAGTTTATACAAGAGTTGCGGTTAGAGTTGTTTGTTGTGTCCAGTATTTCTTGTTTACTGAAGAAATGACAGTGTCCATTAGTGCGCCCAGTATTTCATAGTATGGCTATTACGTTATAGTAATAAGCACACTTGTAAATACACTTCTTCGTTTAGGTCTCGGTGGACCTTGCTCTCACTCAGGCTCCACTTCACTCCATCCAGTTAGTACCACTACCACTTTGCTACATCCGGTGAAACGGAAAGTATAATGGCAGCGGCAGTCGTGGCGGTAGTAATAGTAGTAGCTCTGGAGCATATTATATACTACGCTTCATAAACATTTTGCGCAGAGAAAACAATTCACATTATTATAACGCAAGTAGCTAGGCACATTGTTTGCACTTGATATGTGCAATAATGTATTTTGTGTATGTGTATGCGGAGGAATATTTATGAAAATTGATAATGTCTACGGTAATGGGTTGTGGCATTCTTAAAAAACTGAAAGGGAAGCAATATGACGGTGGTAAATGGCAATGGTTTTTGTATGGTCATCGCCATTATTATCATCATTTTAAATTGTTTATACGAAACATTGAAGTAGTTGAGAAAAGTGGCAGCAAATTTGTGACTAAATTTAACACTGAAAATTGCCGTACAAGGATTGAAGTTCCCATGCGAAATTTTATGACTTGTGAAGGAATAAAATACTGACATTATAAAACTCTTTATAGACGGACCGAAGAATTTTACGTTTCGTATATTATACTTTGGACTATTAGGTTAAAAATAAAAAAGGCATAAAGTCTTCGATTACTACACTTACGCACCTCACACTGCCTTCGCATCAGTATGTGAATAGTGCAAACATTATTTGTAAAGGATGTGCGTGTAGAGAGCTGATTTGAGAAAAATAAAGTGTTTTAAATCGACAAAAGAAAAAGTTCATGAGAATGGATTGTGAGATCAAAAGGGTGAAACATGTGCATTTAATTTGACTGATTCGCCGTCAGTAATATCCACTCACTGCTGTGTACTGGCTTGATAAAATGCAATGGAACACAAGGTAGTAAGTATATAAAAAAGCCGAGTGGAGAAAATCAACCGCTTTACTTTTTTAATAGTTTCTCATATGCATTATGTAATATGTACACATACAAGTGGATATACACTATATACTACCCGTAGCAAAGCTGAGAAAATGCATTGTTCTGACAAAATAATATGTACTTATAGGTTGCAAGACAGACAAAAGTAGATCTCCTAAAGCTATATTTACTACTATGAATACTTGAGTATGGTGATAAGTAGGCATATAAAAAAGACACACTTTACGTATTCTGCTTGTTTGTTGGAAGCAGCAGGAGCAAAGAGAGTGAACAAGATAGAGTCATGAGTCGACAGAGAAAAATGGTTTTTCTCACATATGTTCGCTCCAAGGGATATATTCCCAATGAAGAATTTCATTCATCTGATGGAGTAGAGTAGATGGAGGAGCAAAGAAGGCATCACAGGGTGGAAAGGGGATCTCATTCAATAATATTGGTTTGGATATAGACATATAAGCATACATTTCTATTCTACTTGATATATACAATATTATGCAATGCACTTGACTACTTTTTCTACGCGTACCAAAACACCGAACCTTGATAGGAAAGACTACACACGACTTTGTATCTGTAAAGGGCAAAGAGAAGTGCAATCCATTGGAGACTCGCACAAAAGTCCCTTGGACCAAGAGCAAAAAAACAGATCTGTGAGAAGAGTGTAAAAGAGGCTTGCTTGATACCCAGTTCAATTTTGTTGCTCATGTTTGTGCATAGTGTTTCAAGCTTGGAGTGAAATGCGATCTGGCAGTGTGTCATTGGCATTTCATTATTAAAAGGAACACATGAGAGATCGAAATTCTCACTGCATTTGATGATCTTAGGAAATTTACAAAAAGAGAAAGAGAGTTATTAGACATTGCACATATGTTTTATAACAAACGATGTGACAAAGTCAGAAGAGAAGAATTAGGTGTATAGATATTACATATTTTACGGATACATATTATCTGAAAGAGTGGTTCCGTCTTTCAAAAACGAAGACTGGAAAAATTATCTTACTACACGTCGAACACTTTATATTTTATGTATACCTGTGTACGTGACGGTTCTTTTTTACTCCGAAAAAATAGAAAGGAAATGAATGCTTTCTTCTTTTTGACAATGAAAATTGTGTAATGGGAGTTACATGAAGTTAAGATGGATCGAGTATATAAATATTAATATCGGTATTATAGTAGTTTCTTTTCTGCTCTCATCTCTATAAATTGTAACTTATAAAAATGTATAAAGTGGCTATATTGAATTTTTCAGCTATAAAAACTGCTAGGCATACACGGTTTTTCTGGTTATTTTACACTGTCACCGACAATATCTTCCCCTTTTCCCACCCGTCTCTAAAAGCCATCCATTAACTTCTTTTTTTCGGGGATCAAGATACAGTAAGTTTACTAGAGCTAGCTATAGCAATATGTAGTGTTGATGGTGCTGATGATACTTTAAGTTTTCGTTTTCTGATCTCTTCCGGATCCTTTTTTTGTCAGCAGCAGCACAAAGTATAAAAAGGTACAAGTAGCTGATAGATATTGTATATGACGCAACCTTCACAAGTCGAGAGAGAACAAGAGATTTCATGCCCATCTCCGTCTTAGGAAGCGCTTTCTTCTTTGATACAAGAGAATGGAGAACATAAGTACATAGCGACACATGTTATTTCTTTTAATATTATCCATTGCTCATCAACAGGGACTGCAGTATATTGTAAGAGAGATGAAGTGAATCCGAAAGGTTATACGAAGACTTTTTCCAATTTTTTATATTTTTTCTGCAACAGGTGCTTTCAGTTCATTTCCCTGTTGGCTTCCTCCTTTCATATTAATAAAGAAGCGATATGGGAGAAGGAAAAAGTTATATGCTCTGCTCGGATTAGTTTTCTTAAGAAGAGGAAAAGGAAACTTGAAATTTCCCATTTGTCTTTTTCGTGTAATTTTAAAGCACTGAAATGCATTAAAAACTATAAAAACTATAATAGGTAGAACTATTTAGTTGCATACCATAGTGAAGTCTGGTCTGAATTTCCTCCATATCATTCAGTCGCTCCAGATCCAAAAGTTTTATTCTCCAAAGTATTTTTATCATTTGCGAATGAGATGTCTCTACTTCTAGTTTAAAAAAGATTACTTTTTATCATATCATACTTTTACAGAGATCCGAGTTCACTTTAATTTTTATTTGAACTTTTTTTCGTTTTGCTCATTATCCTGGCTGGTCTATGTCTAGACATTTGAAAAGCGAGTACACGTAGTTCATAATAGTATAGAATACATTTTTCTAGTAATCATTCTTTGCAAATGAATATTTTGTATGCGTAAAAGGTATATGTAAGCACCCAAGTTAATAAATGATAGTCATGTATCATGTCAGAGAATATGCGAACAACTTTAATGTGTCTGTATACGTTCATGTGGAAGGTCGCAGTTTTAAACGAACCCGGTTTCGTTTAATTGAAAACATTTCGTTTAGAAAGTGTGTTCATGTGTAGATCTCATCTCATCATCAGTATCATGGCATATGTCATCGTGTTCATTATATAATGCGCTTTAAACATTCCATTAGAAAAACATATTTTTCTATGCTATTCCACCCTTCGTCGCGGCTAAACATTGTGTTATGGTAGTAAAATATCATAAATTATGCTATGAAATAAGTGTCTTGACACATAATGAAGTACACTTTCATGCAAACTGATCTCTGAAAACAGAAGGACATTATTTCATTTTATGACTTTTTAAAACATAAGCAACGGCACTCATTAAATCTGACTTTTTTATGTTTCCGAGTAATATGTTGTATGAATACTAACAAACGGATATAGAGCGTTATGCTTTTATTCTATAGTCCTTTGCTTTAAACTTGTAACTCCGTTATTTGGAGTAGTTCCTGCTTTTTATTTGAATGAGGCTAGCCGTGAAATATGACATGAAATGCAGTCAAAATATGTAATATGGTCGACTCACACACATCTCATTTTTGTTTTACGCCAACAGATTTTTCACGTTTTGTTATGACATTCTCAGGAAACTCTTCGTCACGGGAATTTAACCGCATGCTCCATCATCATTCTAGACAGGCATGAAAGTAAAATAGCACAATAGTAATGCTGTTTTTTTCAAATGGTGCAGTGAATGTCATCATTAGTAATGTGATGGGAGAAATGTACTAAGTATGTATGTAGGTACCAGCATTTTTATGAATGAGCACAAAATCTAAACCGACGCATGAAGGAAAAACCCTCTCAAGCTCCTTGAGCATTACATGAATTCGAAATGTTAATGCACTAGATTTTAATTCATAAGAACGTTTTAATATGTTATGCAAGTAAAAAGTATTCAGAGTTTAGAGACTGTAAAATGTACTCTGCTCCTGATAAGTGCAAAGTATGCGTACATAAATGGTCAAAAACATTTTCGGATTATTGTAACATGAACTTCTAGTTAGTACTTTGAAAGGGAAAACCATTTATCGAGTACTACCGATTGGAAGACGAGAAAATAAATCTTGTGGCATCTGTCGGGAAATACGAGTTTTCAGCTACTTTGTCAACCTAAATAGCAATAAGCAATAATACATGTTATTATGGAATGTTTATAAGTATAATGGGATGTACAACTCATTTATTTTACCTTCAAACATATCCTGATCTTAATGTTCACTTAGATAAGTAAGTATACAATATTTTCTAGATAATTCTCATGTGCACATGCCTGAGTTAACAGAGAACCGTATTGCGGGAAATGGGAATTCTTAAAAAGGAAGTTTTCTTCTTCTGGAAAGTAAGCCTTAAAAGAAAGATTTGCTTTGGCGAGCACACGTGCACATATCAAAGCAAATACCATAATATGCTTCGTTTAATGAAGGCAGATTGCTGCTGTTTTCCTGCGAAACGTATTTGCTTATTTCAGATTCTCTCTTAATAATTTTACAGTAATAATGCCATTATTCTTCTTTATAGATAGATAGTAGATAGCATAATATGTAGATTTCTTAGTAAGTATTAAAACCTCTTAGGTATTGTTATAATACCAGCAAAATTGTATGCTGATGTGTATTTACATATGTATCCGGAAGAAATCACTGACTTATTCCAATCAACAAACATTAGTGAATCTGGGAATGAAGCAAAGCAGAAAAGCCTTTGCTACTTAGCAAAAGTACAGACTTATACTTTCAAGTCAACTTTTAATAAAACCTGGAACTAATCCCAAAACTGCTCAGTAATATTGTAAAGATCGCTGTGTGGTTACCAGTTAGGTAGGATTGAAGTAATTATTAAGATGGCAAAATGTGTCTGTTTGTCTGCAACTTTTGTCTAGATTTTCCTACATGTTTACCAATATTATTTTATAAACATCACATTATCACTGAACAGTCGTTGAAATTTTGGAAAATTTATTTTGAAAGGGTTTTAATCTATGAATACTGACTGTCTCAGATTACCTCAGACAAGAGAAAGCAGTACATATTTACAACTTTTTTAGCAAACTTTTATTATAATATATGTACTATGTACAAGGTACTTTGTATAATCCCGGGAGGAGCAAAGGCTATTTAAGTAACAACAATGAAGAAACAAGATAACCAAAGAATAAGTGAATTAAGAAAGAAACACAACATCTACTGTGTAAGTAGTAGTGGTGAAAAGTAAGTATGAGTGTTCATCCACAAAACACTAACATCAAATTCCATAAAAGTTTTCTTAACAGACCTGATCTGATCTCGTTCCCTTCCTTTTTCTATCTCTCTTTCAATTTTCCTCTGCTACAAGCATACATTGTAAAACTCTCTTGAGCATCCATTTGTAAATGAAATCGAGTCGAACTAATAACAGACGTTTGCCGTGCTTTTGTGTATGCTGCTGCTGTTGTTACAACAAAAACTTGAAGCCGCACCGAACAACAGCCTCCTCTTTTCTTTCTTGACGCTTGACGTCGTCGGCTCTGAATTTTGCTACAGTTTTTTTTCTATTCTCACAGAAAACACAACTCACTCATTCTTGTTCACTAGTTACTGCTTTCGCTTTCTGATCTACGAATGAGTGGAATAATTTGGTGTAGACAGGCACGGCTTTTCCTTTACTTTGCACATTATAGAATTGTGAAAAAGAAAAGTAGAGAGCTTAGGATAGCTTTAAAAAGACTTATTGCTGTTGAGTTGTGGAAAAACAAATGTGTATTTTCCCTTTTCTCCTTTCTATCTGATGATGAAAGAGTCTATGTTTTGGTATATGATGGCTAATGTTATGTTTGTGTTGTTTGTGTTTTGTAGTGTTTGCTTGCATGCAAAAGTGGTTAACAACAAGAAGAAAGAAAGAGGATTTGCATACGGCATACACAACAACAAACACACACGCAAACATATACGCACACAACATACTATTCTATATCTTTTGGCATGGCTGAGTAGACACTAAACCGCTTCCTAATCGCTCTGATTTTCCTGCTATAAATCAAAACTTGTTCTCTGGAATTTATACTTTCTGTTTGGCTGAGTTACTACTACTCTGTTTATTCTTCTTGTGCTGCGTAGGGTAGAGTCGTCCTATTCGTATGCAAACTAAAAAGACATGCACACTTCAAAATATTTATTTATTGTGGTGGGTTAGAGAAAATGTACGTATTTTTTATGAATACTCCATCTTAACATTTAAGTAAGACTTAAGGAACTTATTTACATTTGAAAAAGCTTTTATTATTAAATATACGTTAAATATAGGTTTTATGGAATTTTAGACTTGGAAAAAGTTTATCAGCCAGCATCTTATTTACAAAGCCCCAAATAACTACAGGAAAATAGTCCTTCCTTCTTCCATTTCTTATAAAACAACCTACGTTTTCTTCTTGCCTTTTTCAGTTTTCCGACTCATCATCATCTCAATAGACAGCAAAAAGTGCTTTCTGTTGTGCTGCTTGTAACCCTGTAGCTGCCAATTCGACATACGTTATTATCGTTCGTTAAAAGGAACAGTGATAAAAACTGCTGCAGTTGGAGAAGTTGCAGAGCAAACACATTACAAATAAAATGATCAAGACAGTTAAAACGGAAACAGCGTTGGAAGAAAATGGGAGACTGCAGTAAAATAGCAAATAGAAAGTTGAATGAAGCAGCAGAAAATGTGAATTTTGCATTCACTCCAAATCTGCGCATTATATTATTATCCCATTTCTTAAAGTGAAGAATATTCAAGATGACATATTATATTGCTATAAGTTGTGGAGGTACGCACACATTATGTTCTTTGTGTATCTCAGCATGTACACAAGCATGGCAATGTTGGTGACTTATCTGCTGTAAGATCCTAATGGAGAATGAATTGGGTTTACTGTAGTTTACCACGACTGCAGCAGAAATATAGCCTTGGTTAATACGTGAACATTGTTGTAACGAACATTCACCAAACACGTTGTAAATTTTATGCACTTTCTCTCTCAACGTTTTACATCAGCCCGCATTTGAAGGCTTCTTTTTTCTGACTATAGCTATACCATTATGCCATCGTGTTTCGTGTGTAAGCCTACTTTTCTTTGGAAAGCGTCTCTCTCCTATTGATTGTATTATACGACTGAATAGAATGGCATTGAGAGGAAAGAGAAAGGAGAGACTAGAGCGCACTTCCTTGGTTTTTGATTCAGTTTTAAAATTCTATGAATGCTTCAGCTATGAAAAGATAGATATGCAATATGTATTTTGTACTTTTGTGCATCACATAATACGAGGGGGTTTTCAGAAATAGTGAGACAGAAATGAGAGCTGATATCTCAGAATTTATGCATAAAGGCAAACCCA
>JAQFYG010001819.1:0-17147 GCA_034694325.1 Entomobrya corticalis
GGATTTTAGAAAAAAAAACTCAAATTTCAGGGAACAAAGATGGTTTATTCAGGGAACAAAAAAATATTCCCATAATTTTATATTTTCAAATAACAAGTTTCTTGACAATATTTCCATAGCATCAAAATTAAAATCCACATCTAATACCAAAAACGATATGAATAAAATATATCAAATAATTGCTCCTAACGTTTTATCCTAACTTTTTATCCTAATGAATGGGTCATTCAAAAAGTATATTTACACCTACAATAAGCCAAGTACTCAATATTTGATAGATTTTTTTAAATTGGTTGGCACTAAGCCAAATTAGCATTCATTATTTGATAGTTTATTACAGATATGTAGCTGAAACGTAGTTATGCTTTTGGCAAGTTTGTCTGTCCGCGCCATTAATTTTAATATGCGTGGTCTGTTTTTCTTCAAATTTGGTGCATAGACACCTTAGGGTAAGACCTCGATTTTGAGCATCCGGGGTCAAACTCCCTGGGAGTGGTGGTCGGTGGAAGGTTCCCGTGTTGGCTTATGGGCAAAAACAATTTATTGCATATTTCGATAGAGGATTCAAAGGTGATCAAATTTTATGAAGACACTCTAGGTAAAATCTATAGATATCGTAGAATATTGTAGATATCGTAGACGTATCCAGGACTAATTATAGCATATTGTGACTACGTAATTTTGACTACAATGCTTCAGCTACGAAATTTCAATCGTGGATTACCACGACTAGTTAGAAACAAATTGGTTGGAATTAAGCCAAATTAGTATTCAATATTTGATAGCTTATTAGAAAATTATTGGTTGGCAAGCTGCCAAAGTTAATGTAAATGTAGATAGGTACTTTGATTACTATAAAAGAGACGCTCATAATCAATTAAAATCCAGTATCAATACGATTTTTCATACAAGTTTCTTGACGATATTTTCATAGCGTCAAAGTTAAAATCCATATTACCTAATATCATGTTATCTAAAAGCTCTCAAAATATTCTCAAGTTAAAAAATAATAATAAACTGCCAATTTTTCAAAATAAAAAAAGTTTCCTTATGAGATTTCCATAGCGTCAAAATTAAAGTCCATATCTAATACTAAAAACAACATGAATATAACATATAAAACAATTTGCTCCAAACTTTTTATCAAAAAGTTATCAAAATCTTTTCAATTTTCAAAATTACATTTTTCACAACCCGCCGCGCCGGTCATCATATTTATTTATAAAGTGACCACATAGAAAGCCGCCATCACATAACTATATACGCCATCCGGACTTCACATAACTACAACTTTATTTCTATTTTATTAAACATTCCTCTCACACACAAAATGCATTGTTGTTGACCATCATAAACTTACACACCAATCTATATTTATCCAGTATCAATAATAGCAATGACCATAATAATACATCCAACACCCAACTTTTGATGTTTTTTTTGTCCAGGTTGCACTATCGTATCACATCACACAACAATAAAAATTGTATCGAAATCTGTGCCTGCTGCAATTCTGAAAGCCATTCTTTTTTACATTTATTATGCTTCAAACCCTTTACTTTATTCCCACTTTTGCTTTCTCCTTCAAAAAACAGAGAGAGAAAGTGAAAAAAAGTGCAAGTATTCTATTCTCCGGTGGGGTACTGCAAGAAGAAAAGTAAGCATTTTATTGTTATTATTACGATATTGTGCATCCAACAGCCAACTTCTCATGTTATTTTCCCTGGATATTACAACAAAAAAGAAAATCCTTTAATATTACTACCAATCCAAACGTGTGATACTCCCAAAAAAAGAGAGACACTAAAAGACCGTGTGTGCAATTCTCCAAGAAAAAAAAACACATGGCAAAATAGCAGCGGGTTGTTTCTTCCTTCATCTCCTCTACCAATCCATACATAAAATACACACACAGCTTCTTCCTCTTGTTCTGTTTCTTCTTCTCTGACTTTATATTTTTCTCGTAGAATATCTACATGATTCCTTTGAAAGTTTTTGCTTATTTCTCCGAAAACTCTGGGAGCCAGAGAATCACTCACTCACGCTTCTTCTTTCTCTCCATCTCTATTTCTCTTACATACGGGAACACAAAATATTTCATTCACTTTCTCTTCTCGTCGAGTCACACTCACACATCAAGAGGAAGTCCCAAAACAACAAGTAAGGCGAGAAAAGGAGAGAGAAAATAAGGGATAAATATAAGAGAGTGTGGGGGAGAAAAGCGATGAAAAAGGATGCAGAAAAGTTGGGAATGAGTCGGAGTGTGTGAAACGAGAGAGGAGAGAAGAGTGCGAGGAGCGGAGAAGACGAAAAAAAGGATACATAGCCTTTCACAATTTTTGAAGGTAGTCGGTGGACGGAAGCAGGACGGATCTCTCCTCAACAGTCCCTTTTCTCTCTCCGTCTATATTAAAAAATATTTTTTTCTTTTTCTGCGTTTCTCGGTGTCCCTACTCTATTCGGTTGTTTTGTCTTGTTCTGTGGATATTTTTTTAAACGACTTTTGAGAGAGAAAAGGAGAAAAAAATAGTATATCTGAAAGGAAGATTACTCTGTGTAAATTTCTTTCCTTCATCGGAACATTTTTCTATCTATCATCAACAGCTTTATTTTTTATCGTTTCTAAGAAAATAATATTCTGAAGGAAAATTCCGAAAAAAAAACAACAAGTTGAACAAAATTTAGCAAAGAGCGTCCTTGCAGCTTGCACGTTTCTCTTTGGAAAAAACATCTCCATTTTTACCCGGATTTTAGAAACGTTTTTCACAGGAATTTTCCTGTCTAAAAATGTGTCTGTGTTGATATGTGACTGCTCTACATCATCATCATTTTCATTCTATCTACCTACCTTCTTCCTCTTTCTAAAAGGAAAATTTATTGCAGGACACACACACCACACATCATCATCATCTTGCCCTCCAGTCTTAACCTTGTGTGTTTGCAGCAACATTTCATTTTCTTTATCTTGTAAACAACACTCTCAAGCTCAAGCTCAAAGAAAAACCGACAAGAAAACATAAAAAATTTCATATTTTACCAACAGCCTTGTATACTCTTATTTTCACGCTGTTTGTTTGTTAAACTTTTAGCAAAAAAAAAAAGAATTCATCAGTCAGACGGAGACGACGTTACAGAAAAAACATTTTCTTTGCCAGTCCGACATTGAAGCTTTGACACAAATTTTCTTCCATTTTCCAACGTTTATTCCTTTTGGAAAATTGACAAATAAGCGGAGTCTCATAGCTTCATAATATCCACCTTTTTTAATAATATTTGCCTTCGACTTCAAGTTGTCCATGCAAAAGCTTTTCTGTGCAAGTTTATGTGAAATTTGTTTCTATGAAAGGTTCTGTTTTTCCCGTTGGTTGTCGTTTTTCTGAAAAAAAATATATATTGTCTCTAATATTTCAACACTTTTATTACGAGCCTTGTTTCTTTTACCGATACTTATTCCTCTTCACAACCGTTTCCATAATAAAATATATATTGGTATGTTCCCTGCTAAAAACTGTTAATATCATCCATCGCTTACTTACCATCACCATCATTATATTATCGTCATTGAAGCCAGTCTGTCAGTGTCATTCTTTCTGTGTAGACGTATTTTCCATGTGAGGAGCGCTCTACAAAGCAACGAACGGTATGTTTGAAAGAAAAAAAACTCTTTTTTTAATAGAAAGATAGATAGCTTTTCTAGCTTCTAGTTGTGAAAGCATGCATGCATAATACATTCCTTTTTGGAAAAACCTAATAGCCTATGTCTTCTTCTTGTCTTGTCAAATAAAAACCAGTTTGTTGGCAACATTCTTTCTCTTCTGCTTTTTTCATCGCAAAAAAAGACCACAACAACAACAGCAGTCGGAGTCGGAGGAAGAAGTGGACAACAGAGAAATAAAGTTTTTTCTTTCTTTCTTTTTGCCTCATTAAATTTTCATCAGTTTTTTGTACACTTTATATCGTATTGCTTTATTTATTTGTTTGGAAATGGAAATCATATTTCAAAATTGGTGAGGGCATAAAAATTTCTTTCTTCTGGGTATTTACAAAGCGTTTATGTAAGAACTTTAATTCAGCAACTTGTTTAAGTGAAATATTTGGGTTTTTGGAAAGTTGCTAGTGATAATTGTTTTCTGTTTTAAATGTATTAGTTTTCTAGTGGAAAGCAATTGTTTATTGATTGAAAGTGTGTTGATTAAATTGAGCGAGTGAAAAAAAACCAGTGTTTTTTTGTTACTTCGGTCATAATTCCAAAAAAGGTAGGTAAAAATTCTTTAGAAAGTTGGTCTATACTGATTATTGTTTATGTTTCTTCATTTTTACTTTAACAAAAGCAAAGATTCTACTTATTTTCACTTTTGGTTTTCACTGTATTAGTATCATTTTAAAAAATGGGGTGACTTGGTAAAAGCTAATTAAAAATTCTGTATGATGGCATGCCATAAAAAATTAATGAACTTATATTTTACTATATTTCACTCTTGTATTAGTATGAAAAGCGACAAATGAAAATGAAAGTTAATACTAAGTGTTTATATAATGAATAGTTAATGACTCATTACAACACACATTTACTAATGAGAAAGATAAACAGAAAAATGATTGGATAACTCTAACAAAGGTGTGAAATGAAGTAACATTGACTAAAGGCATAATGACAACTAACAAACAAAAATACAATAGATTTCTCAAGAAGAATTTTTGCGGAATTTTTTCATCCCGTTAATTTCTCTGTAACTGCATTAGTGATATGTTTTCTTTATAAAATATAATACTTTTTGTTATACTTCCTGTGAAATATGTTATATAAGCAGACTGTTATCATCACAACCATAAAAAGTAAAAATGAAAGTTGTACACCAAAAGAAATTACATTACTGTTCAGAAGAAACAAAAAAAACCCTGTCAGAAACATTATTTACGGCAGTGAAACTACTCGTTTTCTAGAGACACTAACGCTCATGTGTACAATCATTACTTACTCTGAAAACTGGGGACAACAATGAGGTTCTGAAGAGTGAAAGATGATAATAGAAAATTGGACGACATCGTCGTTGTCTCCTTCTCCTCATAATCATCATCATCACCATCATCATGACTCATACACAATCGAAATATCAACATCAAATGACAAAGAGATAGAGAATGAAGAAGAAAGACAGCTAGAAAGAGCAACAAAGACAGAGAGAAAGCTGACAATACAATGTCAAAGTAGAGAAAGCATACAGAGTAGAATGAGAACAACACAGAAAAGGTCTATGGGTCCAGAGACTCCAAAGTAAAAAGGAAAAGAAAAGAAGTCGTCGAGGCAGTAGGAAAAATACAAAAAAAATAAGGCCATAGTTTGGTGCTCTCTGACGGTAAAAGACGATAATAATATTGAAAATGTTGTTGTCGAGGTTTATTATGTCATTATCACAAATACGATGATGAAGCGAAGAAGAAAAAGAAGAAAATAGAGATGGAGAAAGTAAAGAGAAAAAAATCTGGCACGAGAAATGAGACAAGTAAGGATATTAAAGGCTCAAAATGCCATTAACTAAAACGAGCAAAAGCATAAATATTATTGACTTCTTATCACTTATTTCCAAAAAAACGGCGCTAAGAATCTCGCACAATTTCTTAATTTTGAGCCAGAGAACTGGAGCAGAATAGTGCTTTTATTAGTCACTCACGAGACACAAGACATCTCACTATTTTTTTGCAAAATCCCCAATATATAAAAACTGATTGGAAGAGAAATATGGCGAGATAATCTTTTGAAATAATCTTGTAAACTCGAGAGAAAAAATCGTAAGTATCTTTTTTAGCTGAGTTTTGAGGAAATAAGCTCTAAGGAGAGGATATTATGAAAAGGACAAAAGAAAATAATAAAAAAATTGTTGTACATTAAATTAGATTCGACTTAAGTATGCATGCATACCTACACACTTCCAGTTCCACAGATCTAGATATGGTTACTAGATAAGAACAGAATATTTATTCTTGAGAAAATCTATAGTGTCTTGACTTGACCTCTATAGTCCCCAGCCGATAGTCTCTGGAGTTTCTTTTCTCAGAGAGAAGAGTGCCAAGAGAGAAGTTAAGTAAGTTCTATTGCATTTGGGGGATTACTGAGGAACTTGTCTGCCATTTTCTTAATTCCTTTTCTCGTTTTCTCTCTCGTTATTTCTCTCCCTTGATGTAGAAATCTTGTTTTTTTTTCTTGGGAAAAGAAAGGTTTATTTATGTGGGTGGTTATAAGCTAGTGATGTAAAATTTGTAGGTGGTAAATATAGTAAGGTTGAAGGTAGGTTGTGTATAGGGTTTGGTTAAAAAGCAATTGGAAAAGGTTCCTTTTTATTTCTGCCTCTGGTATTTTCATTTCCTTAGAGAAAAGTAACAATGTTTTCCTCTTAGTTTTTCTTCTTTGGCTTTGATTGATGATGATGCTGATGATATGGATGAAATTTCAGCATCTTCTTTGTTTCATTTGTATACAAAAATGTTATTTTGGGATAGGTATTTCCTTCCAAGTTTTATAGACTTTTTTTTTCTCCTACTCAAATCAGAATTTTATTGATGTGCATGCTGCTACCCACATGCAAAAGAAATGTCTGGTACTTTGTACCTTCTTTTGTAAAAAACGTGAATTTGTAATGGTGGGCAACACAAGAAAAAGAAACTTTTTTTATGAAATCTGGATTCGGATCTGGATCATCACGATTAGATTACTTGATCAAGTTGAAAGAAGAAGTTGGTAGGAGTCTCTGGAATTTGGAAGTTTTTGGGAGAGATTTAAGTAAATCTCGTGTCGTGATGCCTGTTGAATAGTGTGGTAAATTTCACTTGCCAATTGCCTGTTACCATAATAGTCCCTATTATCTTAACTTTCTTTTGGTAGTAAACTTGAAGTTGAGCGTAATAAAATTTCTGTCATAATATAATTGTTGGTTAGTATTTGCGGAAATGAAATATTCTAGCCATATGGCTTCAGCAACAGAGTCAAAACTTGTTGTTATTACTGTTTTTACTGCTAACTTAGGCAATAACATAACACATAACATTCAATTCTACAAAATTTTATAATTCAGTTGTTATACTTAATTAATCAGCAATCTGGTTTGTAGTTCAACGAATTCCCTGTTATGAAGTTCAATAGTCTTGAAATGCCATCAAGTTTTTACAAAAGGCAATGTTTCAATAAAACGCTTTTCAAAATATACTACTTTTCAAGCTTGGCGTGTGCTATATGGACCAGTGTTTACATGCTTGTTGATGATTTGATGATGATGATGATGATAATAACGACATATTATTTCCCCTTTTCTTTGAATTTTATTGCATTGTTTTGGCAAGAAGCCAAATAAAAAGGCAATACAAGCCAAACTGAATTAAAGCAGGAGGTGGCGGTCGCGCGGCCTTTTGCATGTAAAATGGGCATACAAAAATGTTGTCGTGTGCCATGATAGTAAAATAGGCATTTTTCATTTTATTTTTTTGTGTCCACCTTTCTCACTTTAGGTCACTGTTCATTTTGATAAATGGATACTTTATGTGCGTTTTTATGCTAAATTTACAACAAGTAATCAATTATTTGGTGTTGGAGTGTCATTTATCCAGGTTTTCTGTTGTCATGTGAACCGTCAAAAAAGTAAAACTAAAAGTGTTAGTATATTGGAAAATTATATATTGTATACCTAATCGGATCAGAATGCGGTTACTATATAAATATTAGTATATGTAACCACAATTTTAAGCTAGTTGATATAGCATAATATAGCATTAAAGCAAATTGCAAAATATGTACAGAATGGTATACACTTCCGTATTATTCCAGTTCAAATAAGTTTTCCCATCGGCTATCGATTTATTACGGTACCAGGATATTCAGCTTTGACATGACTCAAGGAATACGAATACCTAATTTTTGGACGGGTATTGGGAATATTCCATGTCATCTAAGCCAAGCATGCCTCCTGTACAACGATCAGAAGTAAATAATATGACAACTTTATACTAATTTGAATGACAATGACATTTTCAACAAATAAAATACACTTAATTTAAGGACTCATTTTATTCACAAATTTTATAACTCACAAAATCAGTAGCATTTTGAGTAAAACCAAACAAGCAATAAACTAATCAATGTTTTTTCCATCTCCTCCTCTGAAAATTAGACTAAAAGTCAAATAAAGACAGACAAACTGTCAGAGGAAGTTCTAGCGGAAATACAATTTTAAAGTGTTTTCATCCTTTCAATTAGTTTTTCCTATAGCGCTTCCTGTTTTTCTTGCTCCTGAAGAAAACACAGAATTTAGATATGTTTATATGGTGAGTGCACTTACATAACGTTCCTAAATGCTAAATATATTTAAGTAGCCGTCTACGATTTCAGAACAAGTGCCATAATGTCAACACTAGACAACCAACATCAAAGACATCCGAATGCAATGCAACCATAAAGTTCAACAAGAAAGCAGATATTTCAAGCAAAAAACTCAGAATGAATTGGAGAAGGGTCAGCAGACGCATTTCATGCTCTCATATTCTTGTCTACCATTTCCTCCTTCTATTTTTTAATAGTTTTATCTGTTGTACCATAAACATATCAACAAGAAACAGATATACTAGCAATTACACTAGTAGTAACATTGCATGACCATCAGATCGGAACATGATCATCATCCGCTCTTGTCGTCATTATCTTGATCCTAGTTTCCGGGACCATAAAAACCTATCTTGAAGACCATAGATCCCCCCCCCCCCAAAATGAACATAGGTACGCACACACAAACACTCACTTACAAATAGAGTCTCATCTTTCAACATTCCATTAGATCTTTGCAAAGTGAGCACAGATTTTTCCGGTCATGTTTCTTGCAGCTGACAACACTCCATTCTCCTCCAAGAAAAAAGCCACAAAAATTTTGTTGGTACAAAAAAAACTAACACCACGCAAACATCTTTTGGCTTAGAAGCGTTTATTTTACTTTTTGTAGTGAAAATGACAGTAAAATGTGAGTAGGCAATGAAAAACGTTTCACGTCTGTTATTGGTTTAAATTTTGAGCACATCTGAATTTTAAATTGTGTAACATGCCTCTAATGTATTTTACATAATATAATAAATACCTAACCAAAAATGATTAAAGTACATTCCACTAAAGTAATAATTTTCATCTAATCCATTGTAAAAGGATGAGAAAACCAGAATGAAGCACGTAGAGACGACCGAGTATCATTTTGAGGAGTCCTTAAAACAAACTCCATGCATACTTTCATGAGAGCTGGGAAGAGGTATATCCCTCAAATTCCCAAACCAAAAGCAAGAGAAATAGAGCAAGATTGTCTGAGGAGAGAGGAGACTCCGAGGGAGAAAGAGTAGAGGTGAAACATGATATTTATTTCATGAGGATGAAAGAAGATAAACCGCAACTAAAACGGAGTAAACAACCAGCGATGATGATGATGATGATGATGATGATACCAAGCAGCGTCACGCTTTTAGGATTTCACATATATTTTTCATCCAATCTAACTAACAATGTAGGTATTTACCTTTCTACCTAACAAGGTATATTTAAAGATCTTGTGATCAGACACAGCTTTAAGCAGAAAGACAAGTGCTGAATGTCATCTTACAAAGTACTTAGCGCCACACTTGTCAAGAGTGAATAAAACGTACAAGGACAATAGTTAAATATAAGCACAAGCTTAAAGTTTATTGGGAGAACGGAACGTTCTGCTGTTTTTATCTTCAGAATAGAATGAGTCGTAATAAACAGTAAAGTAAATGTAGTAAAAACTAGAAAATAGCTTGTAAAATGTATGCTAAAATGACAAAAATTCTTTAGCACCACGGAAAATGGAACTTGCTAAATTCTGAAGAAAAAAAATTAATTTCCAGGAAAGTACAGTAAAACTGAATAGATATCTCGGAATTTTAAGGAACAAGTTGTCAAAATCTTTAAAAATCATCAAAAGCCAATGCCAAGCCAATATATATATATCACTATTTTGCAGACAATTGAAACAAAGCTTTCCTGATGATTAATGAAACTCTAAGAAGAATTCCGATCGGTGCAGCATAAATATTTGCCAGTTGCTACTACAGTAAAATAAATAGGAAGTCGGTTACGAAGCCAAACAAGGCGTGTATTTCGGTGTCTACAGTTTTGCTGACTGTAAATGTGACGGTGACTCCTGTTCCTGTTGTTGTTTCGTTCTATGAATTATGCTCATGCCATGACTTTTAGCTTTCCCACTTTTACCCGTTTAGATTCCTCTTTTGTGGTACAGACTAGTATAGAATTTTATAGGTTAAACGTATTATCCCATCCTTTATTTCTCTTGCTAAAACCCTTTTACTTTCGAATTCTCGCCCAGATTGGGATTTAAGTTGCTAAAACCTATTTCCAAGAGTTTTGTAGAATATTATATTATTTATTTAACAATAAGTACATGATAATATGCTAAAAGATATTGTATATCCGGCTGCGACGACCTTCAGTAAAAACCACAAAAGAGAAAACGATGTCGACGACAGAGCGTTTCTGTTTTCCAGTTTTGTTTTCTATTTATTTATTATTATTTCCTTAGGTTTTGTGATTAGGCCTGCTGTGTGCCATATATACCACCACATAATAAAAATAACTCTCGTTATCACCATTTGAGATTTGGGAATGAGATGACTACATAATGATCCTAGAAAACTTCGACCCTGATGGGGATGCTGTGTGTTTGCACATTAAATACGTGACATGTATTTATTTATGACCAATTACTTTTCTGTCCTTCTTTCCGAATTGGTTTTCGCTTTTGAACTGAAGTCAAGTCTGAAAAGTAGAGAGAAAAAGATATAACAAGGAAGTGGTTCTTGGCAACACACACGAGTAAACATATCTATTTCCGACGTTATTAGGATTTAGGATTTCTATTTGGAGAACAAAAATACATAACAGTTTAACGCTAAAAGCCAATTTCAAGGTGATACTTTTCACATCTGTCATTACTTTTCGGAACAAAATCTTAACAGCTATTTAGTGACATTTCCCAATAGACCAATTCTGTGTTTTAAAAACGCTTTTACCGGCCATCAAAACTTGATGGTAATTATAGTATTGATGATGTTTTCACACTTTTAGTTCTCTATCAAAGTAAAGGCACCTATTGCAGCACATTTTTAGGCACTTTCAAAATGTACTTTTTGACCATGACCTTATCCTAATTTACTAGAAAACTTTCAAGCGTAAAATGTACACACCCTGTCCCTTTTGTACCTTGAAATAACGACCCAATTGTGAAACATATGCACTTGAAAGATTATCAAAGGCTCACGTTTTTCAGCACTCATTTTTAACATCAATTCTTCCCACCACTTTGCTCTACAGCGAAAAGTTGTTTGTTTTGTTGTTTAATTCTCAAATTCTTGTCCTTACATGTGACATTTCTCAGAGGGAAAAAGATGATACAGGTTTAATATAAGCTATTCAAATGGTCATACAAAAAGGCCATATGACATACAGATCCATGAGGAAAGAGTACGTCCATGAGTCTATTTAAATATTAGACATGCCATATAACGTACTAATATTTTAGGTACCATCCATTATTATCCTATGGCCATAATCACTCTATTAGACATACTACTTACTTTACATATAGCACTTGCTTAAGTTAAGACCACCACCTAAGAATACCGACATCACCTTCATCATCTTCATCAGAGTGATCGTCACCATAACCGCAAGAACCACCATCACCACTTTGTTTTTAATACTTGACTAGGCATGCATAAAGCCATGATGACGAGAAAATATGTATGAAATTTACACAAACCTACTTACACACACACCCACCACCTCCACAGTCCCTCCATTTTCCTCCATACTCCTCCTCACTTGACAAGACTGACTGGATGAGTGAGTTCCATTACTTGCCCTGCTGAGTGAAATAGAACCCTTCTTTTTTATGCGTTCCCTTCCTTCCATCATCACAAAAAATATTTGTTCCGGCAGTTGGTACTGGTAGTATATTGCAATTTTCAAAATTCTATTCAAGTTTGGGCAACTATGAAATTTACTGCTTGTGTTTTCCCTTCACATTCTGTCTTGTCCTTCTGCTGCCACCACTCCTTTTTCTGTTCACTGATTTTTGAAACAAGACGCGTTCCTGTGATTCTTTTTTTTTGGTTCATCACAGAAAAAATGAAGACGTTACTGCATTAGCATCATGTGAAAATATACACAACTATTTCGACAATATGGAAACGAAAGAAAAACCTTTTTTTAGAAAAAAGGAAAGAATTTTTGTATCCCTCTTCTTTTTTCTACTTTCACTTAATTTTGAGAAGTGGTCCCTTCTAGTTTTCTTTCTTCTTCGTCTTTTCTTAGTTTATAAGTCACTCAAATGAAATGGAAGAGAGGACACAGAAAAAAATGTGGGTCTCCTTAGTCTCGAAGTAAAGGAGAGAAAAGGGAAAAAGCAAATCACTTAAAATATAACGCTACTTGGTATATAGTTTCTTTGCAGTTGTCACAGTTAAAAAATACTGGCAATAAAATGTATAGGATAAAATTGCCATAAAATATAACATAATATGCAAGCTTTAATATCCGCTATTATCATCCAGCAATATTTTCCCCTGAAATTATTAACCATAAAATATATGTAGAAGGTATCTAAGATGTCTTATTATTTTACTACATCGTCATGTTAAACTCGCTGTTGTATCGGTTTTTTTTTCTTTCGGAAAAATATCATTTTAAAAAGTATTTTAAAGTGAAAACCTGACCATAACTTTTTAAGGTTAATAAAGAAATAAGTGTCTCTCTAAAACAGCATATAACAGACACTTGCCACTTTTTAATCCAAAAGCCTAAAATACACACTAAAAATACTATAAAAGTCTTCAATTTAGATTGATAAACAAATTCTTAAAGAAATGTTCTTTAGTTTTTTATCGAGTCATTTTGTTGTTGTGTTTTGTATCTAGTCTGAAATTAACAGCAGAATGGATACTTAAAAAGATATTAAAAGGAAAACGATGCGACATTTTCCTTACCATTTTCGACACATAAAGTAGGTCGTCATTTCCATTCAAGGAGAAGCACTAAAGCATCTTTACTTTACTCTCTCTCGGATCTATGAGTAGTACTTTTACTTATTTTATGTCTTCGTTTTTATTGGCATTAACGGAAAACCAAGTGTTCTTCACTTTTCTCGTTTCTCTGGCATTTCCCTTGAAAATCATTTTCTGGTTGAAACAAGTGCAGATTTTTTGAGATGAACATGCTGTAGAGTTACAATTTATAATGTACATAAAAAACTCTTATAATTTGCTTTCCGTTGTAAATTTTTTTTGTATATTATGCTAAATAAACTATAAAGAAACTAACCTTTCCTTTTGTTTTGTAGAGAAGAATTTAATAACCTTTTATATTTCTTCAGATGTGAAGTTTCGTTACAATGAATAAGAAGCGAATATGTATTATCATATGTCATAAAAAAGCGAAATAAACTGAAAGAGAAGTGAAAATGCTTTGCAAGCGAGAAAGAGTGAGAGGAAGAATAAAATTTTCTGAAACTGTGTGAATATGAATGATAGAGAGAAAGGCATATTATGAATGACACACAGAGGAAATAATTTAAATATTTTCGACTGCCGTCATCATGCCACAGCCTTTATTTGCGATACCATCTTCATCATAAACCAAACAAGATGGTATTCTTCGGGTATTCTTCTTTTCAAAATTCTCTTTTGTGATGTGTGGGCACGTTTGAAGAATTGAACGAAAAAAAAAGATAAGTTGAATCTGACTGACAGACACTTATATAAACTCGTATACATGTCATCCGGTCGGAGTGGAAAAGATGAATAAAAAAGTTTTTATTTTATTTTCAAATGTGGAATTACCTTGGTCTACATTTTGAGAGGAGATGCTATACCATGTGCTATAGAGAATTTACACGTAGTTCACCCATTATATTTTTTGTTTCTCTTTTTTGTTCATCATCATCATCATGTAGTAAAATACAGCATACGAGTACAGTAAATGGGGCAAAATGAAATGAAAGAGCAGCACGCTTTTAAAAAAGTTAGAAGAATCGGGGTGACGGGCGGACGCAAACATCTTTCTTTGAAGCATGAAAACTACAAAGGAAAAGGGCAAGATGAAGAAGACCTGAAGACCGTTAATAAAAGCCTGCATGTCACACAGACAAGTATATTTTGAAACATCATCTTGATCATCTTCTGTTTTTTAAAGAAAAAGACAGCCAGCTCTTTGTCTACGAACGCGGACTTGAAGATTTTTAAAAAAGTGTCTGCAAAAAATATATAACTAGCACATATATTATATGGGGCCGGCAGAGTTTACTATTTTTCAGACTAATTTCATTTTGCCTTTTACTTTAACTTTCTCTCTCGTCTTTCGATCTCAATCACTTTCCTTAGCTTCTTCCTCTTTTTCTTATACAGTTTGTTGGAGACTTCAACACGTATACCAACTCATCCAGCATATTATATGAGTAAGCAGTAGTGAAAGAAGAGCAAGTGGGCAAAAGAGCTTACAATCTACTGGAGAGATCCAGAGAGAAAAAGGGAAACTTTACAGATCATGTTTCATGTTCCACATTTCACTTTGACCAGATTAGATGCTTATGTCAGTATAAAGCACAACGGCTGCTTGCTCTCAAGTGAGTGATGATGATAAATATAAAAGACATCATGGATTGCATTTTAGAGGAAAGTATATGCCACTATCGCCACTACCACCACCACCACCACTTGGACTCGGACTTGGTATTTACTTCTGTTAAATAAGTTTACTTTTTTATCTTCAAGTATTTATAAATTGGACTCTTAAAGTGCGAAGGCTACACAAAATACTATTTTGTATGAGTAAATGTAAGTATATGAGTACCTATAGATTCAAGAGGACACGATCATCGTGTGGTGGTAGTGGTCTCTTCTTTATTTCTAGATAAAATGATAAAACATTTTCCAAGAATTATTTTTTTGCAGTAATATATGTCGTGTAAACAAGACTCGTTTATTTTAAGTTTGTTCCTGGGGTTACACGTAATGTGCGTCTGAATAAATGTGGGACAAGATAATATCAGAAATTAAATTGAGCGTTTTGTGCTCACAAAGGAAAGAGTGTGTATGTTTATGTGTGTGTCTCCCTTTTCATCTCTTCAACTTCAACTTTTCAAACTGCCCACCTTATATATATACATATTATAAACCTTTTTTCTAGAGCTTTCTCCTCCACTGATCGTGAGTCTTGGCCAAAAGCTCTGTAATAAGCTATTGTACCTTTACTACTCTTTAAAAAACTTTTTCTCCTTTCATGATGACACACTGGATAAATAACAAAAAAAGTTTCATTTTCTATTTTATTAAATGCCTCCTACTCTTCTCTTAAAACCTTAAAAAAGCTTGCTGTTGGTTTTTTTCTAGTTAAAATTGCACTATGTCTCATGTCTGATGTTGTTGTTGTGTGTACAAAGTACACTTTAATAAAAGACAGCGTATTTTTTGTGGAAAAAGTTGGAATTTGGTGAAAGATGAAGAAGTAAGCATGTTGTTGTGTGAGAAAAGGAAGAAAAAATAAGAGAAAACAGAGTAAAGTTTAAAATTTTCTACATAAAAACCTGTTCCCTTTCTTGTGTCACTTTCAGGCCTGATGTCTTGCGGAGAATGAAGTCTGAAAATGCACTTTGTTAAAATTGTGGTACTAGGAGCGTCCAACGTTGGGAAAACCTCTATTATTCAAGTAAGTTCTCTTTTAAAAAACATTTATTTATTAGCTAATTATTATGCGTTTCTTATAACTACCTATGCATGTATCTTTGTCATTAAATTTTTACACATGAGTAGGTCGGAAGGCTAAAGAAAAAAATAACTTTCTACAGAAAATTATATAGGAATACCACCATTATCAGAATAACATCTTAACGAAGTAAAGATGATCAAATTAGAGTCTAGTTTCAATAGAATATATGTATATTCATTCTCAAGGTTAATTATCACTGGCTTCTGCTCCTCTCACTCGGCTTATGTTTCCCTTTTTTCTCGTTTTCCAGGAAAATGAGGAACGAAAAACGAATCAGCCATGTAAAATGGTCCATATGTTCCAATCAAACTGTAATTAGTTGAAAATGTTCTCTCTCTCTCTACAACGTACTTAAACATATCGTAAACTAGGGCCGTCACCGGTTACACCAACATATCCCGTTAATTGATGAAGTTGGAATTACGTAAACTTTGGTTTTAATAATTCGTAGTGCTAGCTAGCCCCGTATTGATATGATGTGCATGCTTTCCCTTGTTTACATATGATCCAAACATTACGAAGGGGCAGTAACGTGGGGTAAGCGAAAGGGCGTGTAACGTGGAGTTAGCAGAAGGTCGTGTAACGTAGGGTAAGCATAGGGGGCGTGTAACGTGGGGTTAGCATAAGTACCAGTAACATGGGATTGGCATAAGGGCGTGTAACGCGGGGTACGCGAAAGTGTGTGTAACGTGGGGTTGGCATAAGGGCGTGTAACGTAGGGTTAGCATAAGGGCGTGTAACTTGGGGTTAGCATTAGAGTGTGTAACGTGGGGTTGGCATAAGGGCGTGTAACGTGGGGTTAGCTTTAGGACGATTAACGTGGGGTTAGCATTAGGGCGTGTAACGTGGGGCTGGCATAGAAGCATGTAACATGGGGTTGGCATAAGGGCGTGTTACGTGGGGTAAGCGAAAGGGTGTGTAACGTGGGGTTGGCATTAGGGCGTGTTACGTGGGGTAAGCGAAAGGGTGTGTAACGTGGGGTTGGCATAAGGGCGTGTAACGTGGGCTAAGTATAAGGGCGTGTAACGTGGGGTTAGCATTAGAGTGTGTAACGTGGGGTTGGCATAAGGGCGTGTAAGGTGCAGTTAGCATAAAGGCGGGTAACGTGATGTTATCATAAGGGCGTGTAACGTGATGTTATCATAAGGGCGTGTAGCGTGTTGGTAGCATAGGGGCGTGTAACGCAATGTTAGCTTAATGGCGTGTAACGATTTGTCTCAAAAGCGGGAAGCGTGGCGTTATTAAATAACGTAAGCATGTAAGTGTTTTGCGTTGAACTAATTTATAAGCGTGTAACGTGGGGTTAGCATATAAGTGTTTAATATAG
>JAQFYG010001820.1:0-17138 GCA_034694325.1 Entomobrya corticalis
TGCTGAGTGCTGGCTATGCGGCCAATTTGCCATATGGACGCTAAATTTTTTGCATTAAAATGAAATTCATTGAGAAACATTAGAAGTAAATCAAAAACAAAGAAGAAAAATCATTTCTCTCTTTTTGATTTCATTTACTAGGAAATTAATATTTTGAACTAATGAATATAGGTATATGTTTATTGAAGATTATCATAAAATATTTTTATAGCAGACAATTTATCGCGAAAACTCATGCAAACATGAAACGGGAATGACAATGGCATGTCATTAGATATTTTATGAGATGCAAAGTTGTAGAGCATTGGATTAAAAATTGATGAATGTAGCAAAAAAAGTGCATGAGCAATTACAAATTAAATTGTGCTGAACACTTTAAAATAATTTCAGTTCAGGCAACGCTTTGTGTCGTTTAGCCCTGCGCTAATGCGCTTACGCTGCTGCAGTCTGCAATGCTTCATCTGTCTGTTCATTCAAGCCACAACCACAAGTTGTATGATACAACACGCATTTCTGTTTGTGCCATAGATTACTATTGTTTTTGTACATCTGGGAGCGAATGCAGATTTTGTGCTGGACTCCCTTTGTGTTCTTTTTTCCTTTTACCGTTTAGGTGATAAATCTCTCCGCAAAGTATTTACTAGTCGCTGCTGGCTGATCATTGCATATTGCATTGCATTTTACATAAAAATGCTAAATAAACAAAACAATAGTTTTTCTACTTTTCTCGGGAACACATACACTTACTCATCCTCATTGAATGTCTTTATGTTTAGAAAAAATCAAGACTTTCAACTTTTATGTTGCAGAAAATCAATTTCGGTCGAGTTTAAAATCTGATTGTTCCAAATCAATCGTTCCTGGTAAAGTGACAACTGAACTGGCTATTGTCAACTTGCAGTGACAAGTAATTTTCTCTATTCTGCTCTTGGAGACAAGTATTTTGTGTACGTCAAACGTACAAAAAAGTGCCATATTTTTACTTACAATTAGTGAATTAGTATAGGCACCTGCACAAGACAAGATGCCTTGCGAAATGATAACGCTCCAGCTGGGGCAGTGTGGAAATCAAAGTAAGTAAAAATTTATTATTGTCAATCATCAGTTGATAAAGTGACGTACTATCGTTTAGTGTTAAGTTTTATATCATTTATATGATCTAATTACAATCAAATTTTAATATTTGTCGCAGTTGGCTTTGAATTCTGGAAAAAACTGTGTCAAGAGCATGGAATCAATCCAGAAGGAACGCTGGAATCATTTGCTCGAGAAGGTGTCGACAGAAAGGATGTATTCTTTTATCAAGCCGATGATGAGCACTATATTCCGAGAGCGGTACTACTTGATCTAGAGCCAAGGGTTATCAACACCATTCTCTCGTCGTCGTATTCAAAGGTAAGATAATGTTGACGATGTAGGCCTATTTTCCGTGATTCTGTCGAAAATGATAAGCATAGCATTTATTGCCCTTTGTTTCTTTCAGCTGTATAACCCGGAAAATGTTTACCTTTCTCAAGACGGCGGTGGAGCTGGAAACAACTGGGCGGCCGGTTACGGAAGGGGAGATAAACTACATGAAGAAGTTTTCGATATTATTGATCGTGAAGCTGAAGGAAGTGACAGTCTTGAGGTTTGTTATGACATGAATGATATCAATCCGCTTTGTCTTTTGGTCTATTACTGTTACTTGATATCATATAAATCATCCTTATTTAGGGATTTGTCCTGTGTCATTCTATTGCTGGTGGAACTGGCTCAGGTATGGGGTCCTACATTCTGGAGAAGTTAACGGAGAGATACCCCAAGAAATTGGTGCAAACTTACAGCGTTTTTCCTAATCAGGATGAGATAAGGTTGGATTTTTGTTATTTACTACATGACGATGCTTATAAAATAAAGTTTCGTAGTGGTGTCTTATAGCAAATTTTCTTTGACAGTGACGTCGTTGTGCAGCCGTACAATTCACTACTTACACTGAAGCGACTTACTCAAAGTGCAGATTGTGTAGTCGTTTTGGATAACACAGCGCTGAATCGGATAGCCACGGACAGACTTCACATCGAAACTCCTACATTTACTCAAATAAACTCATTAGTGTCTACAATAATGTCTGTTAGTACTGCTACACTTCGCTATCCATCCTACATGAATAACGATCTCATCGGTTTGATTTCGCCTCTAATACCAACTCCAAGATTGCATTTTCTGATGACTGGATACACACCATTAACGTCTGACCAGGAAGGGACATCGATTCGTAAGACAACTGTTTTGGATGTGATGAGAAGACTTTTGCAGCCAAAGAACATGATGGTTAGCACAGCCCACGATCGAAGTGCTCATCACAAGTACATTTCTATATTAAACATTATTCAGGTAATTTTGGAATTTAATATAAAAGTTTAATTAATAGTAATGTCATTATTTGTATACATCAATGTTGAATTGAAGTCAGTGTGATTTAAATTTTACTTATTGAAACTACAGGGTGAAGTTGATCCCGGTCAGGTGCATAAATCCTTACAGAGAATCAGAGAACGCAAGTTGGCAAATTTCATACCTTGGAGTCCAGCAAGTATACAAGTTGCGTTATCTAGAAAGTCCCCCTACATTCAAACTCAGCATCGAGTTTCCGGTCTTATGTTGGCAAATCATACAAATATTTCATGCGTATGTCTTCACATTTAATCTTACTATTTTAGAAAAATATATTCTACAGTAAGTTTTAATGAATTGTAATATAAACTGTTTGTCGATATTTTTAGCTTTTCAAAGGAGTTCTTAAGCAGTATGATAAATTGCGAAAACGGGAAGCTTTCCTTGACCAGTTTAGGAAGGAAGAAATGTTTTCTAAAGACTTGAATGAGTTGGATGATTCCAGAGATGTTGTGCAAGATTTAGTTGAAGAATATGAAGCAGCTACAAAACCAGACTATCTCAGCTGGGGACTGAGTAAATTGGTACGTTTAATTTTATGATTCTTATTTCTGTATTTTCGGTATATGGCTATATGCACTGGCCTAATTTTTGCCCTTTTTAAATGCAGACTCACAATCAAGCGTCATCAAAAAAATAAATTGTGAAGAAAACGCAGTTCAACCAGTCGTTCGATACGGGAAAGAGTGAATTAGAGCTCTCATCTATTTAATTTATAACTCAGTAGTTTTTATTATTATTTTCTAATTTTCTTATATTTATGTTAGTAGTGTCCTCAGTTCTACATTAATTTTTGTATTCACTCATAAATAGGCATATGTAAATGGATTTGTTACGCTTATGAATCATGTCTCAAACACTCAAACAATATGTTAAACATTACGCTTTATTGTATAGTTATACAAGTTAGTCAGCAATGTGCCACCGTGGAATTTAATGTTTCTTAGTTTACTGTTTTATTGTATGCCTTTAAGATTCTTTTTTGTACTTCCTTGTAAAAGTCCTTTAATTTCTATGCTAATTTATTTAGTTTTTGAAAAATAAATTAGTACTTTGGAAGACAAAATTGTACTACATACACGTTTGGTGGAACCGTCTACAAAGTACTTTGAGTAATAAAAATTTGATTTAATTTTTTAAAGAGTCGTTTGATTTTAGACATCTCAGATTTTTAGCAGTTGCAGTCAAAGTTTTAATTGTGATTTTTATAAGAAAATTTGATTTATCTCACAATGCCCCTATCGGGACTAAATCTGTATTGTTTCTAGAAATTATAGTGACGAGAGGTTTTCATCAATGCATTAAGCAATCATGCTATCTAAAATATTATGTACCAAATACATCTTCCTTTGTTGCCGAGTGTGAAGCACTCGCTAAATGTTCAGTCCAATTTAAAATCGGAGCTTATTTAGAACCGAAGTTAACAATTTAAAAATCTGAAATAATCCGTGCATTCTTTCTTATAGAAAATAAAAGCATTTTTTAATATTAGGTAAATATAAAATTACATAAAAAACGACTCGGATCGCTTCGTTGCATAACGTTACCCATGATTCTATCCTATCTCGTGTTTTGATTCACTTACTATTCACACTAAATTTCGAACTTATAGTCATATTTCCAACAATAGAGTTACGAGAGAGTCACATATTGGTCTGGTAGCATGTGCGAAAAACTGCTGTTCTTTGCTTCATACATGCTTGTATTTGTATGCCTTACCAAACCAACATTGCAAATGTTTTTAATTCTAGATTCTACCATGTACATTATATACTACTGGTTCTCCTTATTAGTCCCTATGGACAAGGTATATGCAGCAGAGCAGAATAAGGTAAAATTCTATATAGCATAATTTCGTAGCATTTATCGAATAAAAATAGCTATGTACATGCTAGCTTGTACAGATTTTTAGTTTGAACTTATTTCAGAGTCTTTATGCCAGTGCCAGCCAAACCTGATTTTAGCATCATCATCAAGGCAAGGAAAGGAAGTCTCTCTTTCGATCAGACACAGCGATACACAGCCCTGAATCGTGCATAGAAAGAATGCTCATCATAATGCCTCTTCATTTCATCAGAGATCTCGCATGTGTGAGGATTTTCCACTAGGTTCTACTCATTTCTGCACTACACGAGAAAAAAGTTTATGGGCAGCATATATTTTTTATTAACGTGGCATGAACTTGTGCTGATATAGTGGCAAAAAATAGATGATTCATTCCATGTAGAACCGTACATTCTCTACTGAACTATATAGTAGTAAAAATGAAATGTAAAGGTATGCGTTTCGTAGAAATATAGTTTAAATTACATTTGGAATTGGGATATTGAATATCATCGTCACCGTCACTTCCACTTTTATTTAACGTACATGCTGTGTCGTGCTTCTTGTGGAAAGATCTCTCGCCGCTCTTCCTGCAGATACTCATCTAGCTCACTGTATAACAGACTCTTCTATCTAAATAACGTACATAGAATCATTTGTCGTCATTAATATCACCAACTTTACTGTTGACTGTTCACCCTGGTTCATCACTTGCTATCAAAGACACAAGAAAAGCTGTTGCAGTGGTGTTGCAGGTTTTTGCAAATTAATTCTGCTGAACGCTTATAAGACAAGCCATTAATTTACATGCTACCGAGACCCACCGTCATCTCTTCATGTACTTGATTAGCTTCTATATTCGTCATCATTAGTCGGTCGATCGTAGCACTATTCATAGATACACATTACTCTCTCTCACACACCGTGCAACAACGTAACTTTTGTGCTCGTGGAGGAATTCCCATAATTCTGCATTCCACAATTTTCGCGTGTATTTAGAGAACTTACTAGTATTTAAAACAAGCGTATGGTTCACGGTGGTGTACACGATTACGTGCGTATCGTTATTTCGAACAATTTAAAATTTTAATTTCAATGATTTTAAATCATTTGAATGGCTCATTGTTGCCATTTATAACTGGATCGCCAGATAAAGTGTAGCTAATTTAGAATCGTCGTCTTTACTGGATGGTGCTCATGTCTGGGGATAGCGATTGTACAACAGGGAAAGTGGAAAATTCGCAGACAGACTCTGTTTCAAGTGACAGTGGAATTAGTAATTGCAGCAAAGAGGACTCTTCTCGCATCCAGAAAGATAAATCCACCTCCCCTCCCCACAAACAGAAGCAAGAAGAAGAAGATCAGTGGAAATCAAACTTTTTCAAAAAGTTTCCACGACGTGCCAGTGACCGTGACTATTCAGAATTTTTTGACGATCCCTTCTTTTCGGAAAGGCCTAGTAGTAAGCTTTTTGGGAATAAGGATAGGTTTGGAAATAAACCAAGACTGAGCGAGCGAATTTTTGGAGATAAAAAGTCGGGTTCAGTGTTTGATAACGACAAGTTTGTAGACGATATAAGGAAAAGAATCCAAGAAGAGAAGAAAATGTTCTTTGACGGGGCTTCAGATCCATTTGCGTCCACTTTTGGTGGAGCTAGACCTGCATCTCCTGTTGGTGGCACTAATAGGGTAAGTTACAAAAATTTATATGTAAGGTTAATTTGTAGTTTTTGCAAATAGATTAGTTAGAGTACGCCCTGCTAATATTTACGAAAGTGACTTTGTCAAATATTTAAAAGTGCGTTTGCGGTAATTTAAATGCAGGTATCAATATACATATTATGTTATAAACATTTACAACTTAAGAAGAGCAATTCCTGTCATGATAGTGTACTTTGCAGCTAAACGAAGCATATTAACGCACGTTGCATTGCATAATACACGTATGTATTCATAGGAGAATTGGTAAAAAGTGTGTACAGAATTCCATTAGAAAATCAGAAGATTTTATTTTATTTTTTTCCATTCAAAATTTATCCGCTGCATCTTACATAGTTTTGAAAACATACTCAGGGCTCACGCATTGCGTAAATTGATAGTGGCTTGCAATCGCGATAAGCGGCTGGGGCAATAAAATGAGTCATCATCTTGGACATCATCACCACAATATGAATAGTTTTTACAATAATCGCAAACCTCTTGGTTATTGCTTCATTTTTTTCCAAACTTGAGAATTTATTTTGTATCAGCCGCAGTGTTTCCGACTTTTTTGTTTATGAATAATTTTTGCAAAAATATAGCTTGCTGCATATTTCCATTATATTCTGTATATATCGGATATTGAAACATCAAACATCTACCTAATGCAGATTACGATCATCGCATCAGACAACATTTTTATGATGACGAATTCCATTCCGATTATTCGGAAAGGACGGCTGTCTGGAACGCTGCCAATTGCCAACATCATTGATATCATGCTTTTTTGACTTTAATAGAAATAGGGTTAACTAAATACGACCAAATCTAGGACTTGCAGAAGAACAAGAATACATTGAGTTTGAATAGCAGATTTCCACAAATTGCTAGAATAGTTCGGTTATACGTTACTTTATTTAGCATGCATGTTTACTGTGTGGTGTGGTATAACTTCCCGGAACAAGGTAGAAAAAGATTGTATTTTTTAATGAAGTTGAAGATTTGTGTAATTGGTTCCTTTTCCTCTCTCTATTGCTAAGTACCTATTATCATTATCCTTCAAGCGTCCCTTAAAAACCGACGCTCTTTGCTACTTAAGCAAATAGAACCATTCTTCACGGACCAATAAAAATGAATCGATGCTGGAATTTGCCAACTGTTTATACAAATCTGCCCTACATTTGACATTGTTAGCACATTCATACATATATTTACCCAATTGAAGCAAATAGATAGTTGAGAGAACATATTTATTGAGATTGAAAAGATGAAGCAATACTAATTGCAAACTGCAAGCCTTTCAACTACAACCCAAATTTCATCAATTAATGATAACGTGCTTGATATTTGTTGTAACGGCAAATGTAGTAACGGTGCGGACTTGTTTTAAGATTTAAAATATTCAATGGGTATAATAGATGTTGGGAGAGTTACTGGAAGCGGTAGCATATTTACGCTACCCTGTCATATATACTAACTACTTTTTATGAATATATAAAAAGGTAAGCAGCAATTGGCAATAAGCGTGTTCTATTCATCGAGGAAACTTATACAAGAGCATGAAAAAATCGATATCCGCTAGGCTGATGGTAGAACCGTAGAACTTCTCAAGGTTATTGTAATAAACAGTTGTCAACAGTCATCATATTATCATGATTGCACTGCACTGCAAAACTGCAAATATGAATGTAAAACATGTACATGTATTCGCGATGAGGTCAAGAGAGCGACGTGTGGACGTAGTATGTGTACGTGATGTGTATGCATGTATAGGTAGACAGGTAGGTATTTGATTCTTCTCGTCATTTCTGCAGAAAGGAAACTATTCTATTAAGTAGTAATCATTTTATGAGTTTTCAGCAAGCATGATTCATATTTAATCATCATCAACCATTTATCTCAATAAACGGACATCATTATATTAATATGCAACTGTGCAAAGTAATTATGCTTCCGTCAACCTTACTGATATCATCGGAATCTTTAATCTTGCTTGATATCTTTTTTATGATCTGATCAAGCATTAGTAGATCTTGCATTTACGATGGTTCAATAAAATTGATCAATTAATATTTATTTCATATTTATTTAACTGGCAAATCTTACTGTGATTTTAATCATACATATGCTTGCGTATGTGATTTATGAATAGCCTTGCTATCGGTACCTACACATATATTATGATTTTTTAATTCTTTTTACATAGGTACAGTTACTTAAATTCTAGTCGTTTTTTCCATTTTTGGGTATTTTCAACTGTTTACAATCTTGAAGAGGATATAAGCATATGCTAAGCAATAATGCTATTAATGTAATAGAAATAGCTAATGTTTTATGCATTATAATACTAGCTACAAACTACCTATATCTTGGTAAATAATCATAATCACATCACTGCGCCAACATTCCTTCTTTGTCTGCTTGAATTTCCGTAAAAGGGTTATTAGTGGTTGCGCTATATGGTGAATGCGTACTCTGTCGATTGTCTCCTCGGCCGGCGCCTAGCATTTCACTCATCTCGTTGTGTTAAAAATTGCATGCATGCGTTAAAATGGACTTCTCTCAAGTTAAAATTCTTGTTTTGTTTGTTTGTATAAGCCATGAGCATGCTAACTTTCAGCTTTCTCTTCATCATCAATCTCATTGTTCATGATATCATCGTAACGAGAAGGAAACAAGAATTTAATGACGATCGCCATAATAGATAATACCAGTTTTAGATTGGATAACTCTGGTTATTTCCAGTTCACTTAAATATTTTGCTTTAGTACTTGTTTAATATTGACAGTTATGAATTCCAGAATACAGAAAAATATTTATATAGGTCATTTAGACTCTCACAATGACCCCGTATATAAATTCTGCTAAACTGACCTATAATAATTTCCTCAATTTACCTCTTGTACTGGCTTAGGAATGTTGCACGCGACTGGATTATCTCAACCAATGCCACTTTCGTTCATTAATTTTTCTTTAAGGAATTATGACAAGGACACTAATTACATGGGTTTTATGCATGCACATAAATACTGGTGAGGTAGTTTTATGGTTTTAACTCACTAGACTAACCATTCATCCATGCAATGATCAAGTACAGATTTTTATTTTCGTAAAAATCATTATTAATGCATACTTGACTTTAAATTTAATGCTTTATGTACTATTTTTATTTATTACACATTTGAAAATTTTCCTTTGTAAAGTAAATTATCCACGTTTTCCATTATATCAGCATGAATTCTAGTGTTGTTTTTAAGTTTCATTCCAGGGAATTGTCCTTCCTGAGGCATGGGAAATTAGCTTTCCATAATAAGATATATATGCATTTCGTCAAGATAGGTGATGATACTGAATAAATTTTACGGGGTTTTCTCTATTGTCTGTGTCATTATGCCGTAGGTGATGTGACGTAACATAGTGTGGGCGTGTGTTTACACTTCACCTTATTTAGATTCACTGGTCAAGTGGTCAGTTACTTTTTTGAAATGCAAAAGCCCCGCAATCAGTAGTGTTGGCATGTAATGTCAAATAGATGCAGTAATAATTACAATAAGTCATTTGCTCACGGCTCAAACTTGTGAAGTATAAACAAAAGATATTGCTTATACAATGTGAAATGTACAAATTCTTTTAGAAATAATTACGTAATATCAAAAAGAGTAAACGAATAGGTTCATACAACATATTTCGTCATGCATATTTAAAGAAGTAAACAATTAGACCAATGATTTTTGAATTCAATTCATTCATTTGTCTGCAATAAAATAATCCTTTTACAGCGACATTATCTCTCCTTGAAATGTAACCTACCCTTCTTTGTCTTCGATTGTATTATTTCATATTGTTACATTTTAGACTTTACATCATTCACATACGTATTTATATTGCCTGCAACTTGGTGTTACTGATAAGTCGGTTTATTAGTAGAAGGCCATGTACATGTGACTTTTAATCTACATCACTCCAATTTTAAATGTAACACCTATGGTCTGCATAAAAATGTAGATGATTCATCCCATCAACTGTCAACAAGTGATTCTGATTAGGTAATTCTAAATTATCGACTATTTTGGAAGTAATTAGCAATATACTTACTCAAGTAGACTGGCGGATGAATGATGTCATGTTTGACGGAACATACCTAAAATATTATACTCAGGTATAAGCATTTTATACTTGCCTACATAAGTATCCCACACAAACTCGAAAACACATTTGCTATGTAGGTATATGTATATAGGTAATTTCGTACAGTGACAGGACAGGTGTATCTTATGCTTTAATATAGAGCCAGCTTAATTCTGTCGATAAAAAATTTAAAACTATTTTATTATTTGAAGAGATGAAATGAGTAAGAGTAATGAATGAAATGTCATTCATATTTACAAGATATATATAAGTAATGTTCAATGAGATATATGTTACACTAGTTTAGTCATTCCGTTTAATCATTTTAAATATAAAATTTGAATACCCACAGGTAATCTGTCTTTTTCAAATGACCTCCTCGATTTATTCGTATTTCATTAAACGTTAACACCCAACTATTTCTAGTTGTGTGAGAAGTTGAAGTAGTTACCTACTTCAAATTTAATTTCAAGAATCTCTGCGTAGAATATAAATAAGACTGTCGCATTATATTGTAAGACGGATGTCTTATATGATAATATTATTGTTTCGCTCATAATAGATCAGGGAATATAAACCCCGCACTCGGGATCACCTTGATTTTTTCATTCAAGGTCATTTCATTTCTCGTGTAAATATTTTATTTTACTTTACCTTTTATTTCACCATATACTGAGCTTGATTTTACGTATTTAGTGGCAAAGTAATAATATTTTTAGGTTCATGATAAACCTACGTAAAATCTTAAAAACTTGGTTCCCATTTGCCATCTTCCTAAATTCCGAGGTCACAATCACGCCAACTGATTCTCAATTATATGGTATTATTCCATAACGAATCTAAAGATGATTTTGCATATAATCTTTTTATCAATTTGTAATTATTGCACCATCCACTAACCAGCTATGCATGAAAAGGAAAACATAAATTTCTCGGAGACGACCAAGGGCCTGTATTGTTTTGTATGGTGCATCGCTTCATATTATAACCTGCTATAACATATAATAGATAATAGGCATATGTATTATCATATGCATGATTAACAATACCACGCAAAGAAACATTATTTAAAAAATATTGCATGGGCCGTTACGAACTTCGTGACTTGTGGGTAAAATTTCAATCGCCGGAATTGTCTCTGTACATCATTGTTCGCTTAGAAAACATTGTTGTATTCATCCTAAAATGCTTATATGAGATAATATGGGCATACACATGTTATGTGGTGTGGTACATATATGTAAATGGAGTTGTGGACTGGTTACCATTAAAATCGCAGGCAAGTTCCTTAAATGGAAGTGGAACTTTTTTGCAAGAGTATTAACGAACACCTACTCCCTTTTTTGCGAATTGAGTTTACAATTTGGCACATTTTGTTGTGCAGGTACATGGATACCCATTATGTTAGATCGGAAATAATGGCGACGACCGATCGTTGATGTATTAATATGTTCATAATATTCGTAAAGTATATCTTGGATGGAAAACTCTCATTCATGTCTAGTGAAAATTTACAAGAGACTAGTGATTTTATACAGTCAACAATATTCCAAATTTACGTAGTAATAAATGTTTTACAGCATTTTTATGAGAAAATTTTATACTTTGTTTGATTACACTTACGCTAGAACGTTCGTCCGTTTTTTGCTTGAAGCATATATTATTGTGTTTTTTTATTCTTATGACCAAAAAAGATGTGAAGTGTTTGTGTCATCATCGTTTATCCTGTTCATTTGTTGTTTCCAACACTAAAAAATTAACTTATGAGTGCATAAATATTTTTGCTAGCCACTATTATAAAGCCAATAGACAAGACGATTTTCTTTCTCAGTTGAAATCTTGGGTTTGTGGCGAGAAGACAACTGCAATAAAGGTGCAATTTCCATTGTGAGAAGACAAAGCAAACATTCTTAATTTAAAACTTGGCACTTGACTTTGATGTTGCCGTTTTGTGCAATTGTTGACATCATTTTGGTGAAAATATAGTGGTGATTTCATTTTCTGCTTATAAATATTGAAATCGCTGGTGTGTTTTCCGGAGTTGGAAAGAAGAAAACATTTAAACATTTTACAAGCCACCGGATTTTAGTGCTTCCAGTGGATAACCAAGTGCCTATACTCTGATGACTTATATTAATTACTTGTAATTTGCACTCCAACAAGTGCAGTGAAGTAAGCAACAAATAAATAGGTACGGGTTCTTGGGAAGGAACTTTTGAAAGTCATATTTTTTGTTCATAAAAGTGTAGGAGCACAGTCTTAGTTTTTATCTTGGCTTCGCTAGAAATTATTGCACGCAAAAGTACCGGACAGTTTTAGCATAGACGCCCTTCATATTCCTTCGGGCTCTTTTTATTAGTGATATCGTTACATGAAATATTGTGTGGAAATTAGCACATGTATAACGTAATATATTATTAGTATAATTGTATGTCTATATTGAAGGTAAAAATACACATATTTTCAATGTTGAGCAGATGCTTACTGCTCGTGATTTATATTACTTCATATCCTAATTCATATTTTGTTGCTGTGTCGTGTTGTGAACTTGAACGTGAGCAGTCCTAGCTTTGCCAGATCTATTAGGTATATTAGAAGTGTGGTATTCTTCAAAAACCTAATCTGTAAAAGTTGAAGCTTGCTTTTGCACTAGCGTCTTGACTAAGGAAGGAATAGGACATCTCACGGTTATACTCGGTGGTAGTGGGTGAAAAGAAAATCAGCAATATTTTTCTCAAGTCTTAGTTTGTAAAAAATCCCATTTTTGTTGGAATTGAGTTCATGAACATTGAAATAGGATTTTTTAAAGTGATTAAAGCGCATTCCTGCGTCACAATGTTAAATTGACAAACACATATCAATCAATAAGTGCAACACTTCCATTTATTTCGTAAATACTAAAGTTTAGTTATTTTTGAACGAAAACTAAACCTAAAGTTAAGTTAGGTAAGTGCAAATTCTTATTATAACCGCTCCTAACATGCAATTGGCATTTTGTAGGTACATATAGAAATCCATTTTTGTGCATTTTGTACTATTGCTTTAAGCAAAATACGTATTTGCATCAGCATTCCATTTCGGATCTTCTTCTTTTTCATAATTTCATCATGTTGGGTCTTTTTCAAATCAAGTTGTTCTGCTCAGTGAAAAAAGCGAGGATATCCTAAATACAAGTGAGCTGAAAAACGTTTAAAAAAATTGTGTGGGCGATTTGCGAACGCAGCTGAAAGATCTTCGTGTACTAAAAAGAGTTGAAGTGCGGCCAAAAACTGTAGGCGAGTTCACGGGCGGCGTAGTATGCTGAACGTGTAAGAAAAGATGTTTTTTGCCATCAACTCAAAAATTAGAAAATTATTACGTATCTAACACAGTCACAGGTTCAGCAGAAGTTGTATTTTCTATAGCATGTTTGTTTGCCTGTCTGTAAACACAGTTTTGGGCATATACGTCTTTCCAGGTTTGCAAATTCTTGACGAGATTGATAAGAAGCTCTTGATTTCCTTGTTAGGTAGACAAGAATATTAAACCAAAACAACATTTTAGTGAATAAGTTGATATGAAGAATTAATGGGGAAATGGCGCTGACAGAGATTTTAATCTTCCGGAACTGTTTTAAAGTAAAACAGCTTCCAGTTATATTTCCTTGTACTCTTGTAGATAAAATTGAAATTAGGGTAACATCCGAGAAAAATTCTCTACTTTCTTTCTAGATTTATAGGAATAATATTCATTTTTATTCATCGCACTAACTGAGCGTATAGACTATGCTTATGCTATACATAGTAAAAAACTCAAGACAATTTTAATACTGGTTTTTGCTGTATCATCTATCTGAATCTGAAAGATATCGTTTTGAACCAAGCACAGAAATCCACGTAAGTTTGGAATAAAGCCTGAAAACTGAAAGGCATACCTAATGTGCACTTGGCAAAATATTTTATGGTAGTTTAAACATAGATCATATTGCGCATATTATTTTTTAGTTTCTATTCTTCGTATTATAGTTTTCTCTTATTCTGTTAACACTAAAGAGATAAGTGTGTCTGTAAAAATTATGTTCTAAAAAAAACTACCTAGCTATATGCAGCATGTACACCTAATATCTCATGCTCATGTCATGAATTTGGAACAAGACCACGGTAAATCCGTTTAAAAACTAGATCAACCAACCACACAAAAACCGTTACTGCTTTCCAAATGTCATGGTTGTAAGTAATGCATTTTATTGAAAAGAACCAGAGCATCAACCAATATTAGATGAACACTTTTCGTTTTCTATTGTCTTTGCTCCTTTTTTAAGGACAAGCATTCTAGGTTTTTATATTTTTTGCAAAGGTTACTCGTTCATTAAACTAACAGCAACCTTATATTGCCACTAATATTGTATGCAGTCGTTTATGATGGAAATTCCATACGGAACGTTATTCCCGTAAATAAAGGAAAGTGGAATTTGTGGAATGCTTAGGTATACAAGCTTTATTATGCAGCAAAAATGTTAGAGATGACAAGTTATGTGCTACTGTATGATCTTATAACTTATATTGCTATACTTTATTCATGAAAATATGCAATTGAATGGTTGTAACGTTCTAACGAAAGCAGTCTTAAAACTTATGAGTCAGTAAAGTCATATAAACTGGGGTTGTGTGAGACTACAGTTTTGACAATCTAGATATTATGGAGGGCAAGGAATACCAAATTTTACAAATAACAACAACAACTTATCGATTCAAACAAAGGTTTCAAAGATTTTCTATAATGAGAAATCCATAATAATAATTTACATAGCCATTAAATCATCGCTGGATTGGAAAATAAAGTTGGCCTTGGGTTGAACTTTTTATGTTCAGAAAGGTGACAAAACTTTAACCAAACGTTATGTTGTGCTAATATGCTGATGCGCAGAAATCGTAGCTTAAGTTATTGTTCATTTTTTAAACTTTAGATAGGTACCTAGTTCAGGTACGTTGATATCTCCCAATCCAGTACAACATTATCATTCAACAAATCAGTTTTCCAACAAACTACAATGTGGTTTAGTGGTTTGTGTCAGTTTGCGCGGTGAGATGAGGATACACTTTTTTATAGATTTTTAATGCGTACCAGAGTTACATGGCGTGTTGATAGTTGGTAGTGGTGCCCACACACATTTAAATGAAGTTGGTTGAGAACATATAGCCATATAGGTATATAGGTATTTTAATCCCATCGTCGCTTATTTCTGGAGAAGTCAAATCCATATTACATACCGTGCCATAGAGTTATTTTTTCAAGTGAAAGTGTAGGTGTTGACAGTCGACTTCTCATGGCCTATGAAAAGCTGAAAGTATGAAAATAGACTAAATAGAGTAACCAGTTATTACGAAGCGTATTTGCTATTCATGCCTTTACTTTTTTGACAGTGATAAGAGAAAAAACTATAGATGTATCTTTGAATCTCTACAAATTCTCATGCTGCTTCCATTTTCATTGTGCACCCACTTTCTCAATACACTCCCATGAAAAAATGAAAATTTAAAAATCGTTCAATTACATAAGCATTTGCTGATTTAGCTCATTTGATATTGATACGAGCATCTCGAATCGGCATCCTGATACAATTTGGCCAGAAGAACAAATTTATTTATTGCCACTGTTCAATTTGTTTGGGTTGATCGTTTCAGATAGAAAAAAAAACATTCCTCGTGAAAAAGTAACGTGTAAATATTAGTTTGGTCTATGTCAGTCGAACAAACGCGTATGTACAAAATTCAATGCATTTGGCATTTCTTATTTAATGTCTACATAAATTACTGACCTGTACTAACATAAAAGACATTTCACAATCAGGCTTACTTACTATCACGAAGTTTATACTCTGTACAGGAATGATGTAGTGTAAGTAGCTTACTGCACTTGAAAACTTATAAGTTAAATTTTTAAATTGTTTTGGTACAGTTATAATTTGCAATTGTAACCGTAAAAAAGTATTTACACATTAGATTTAATGATACTTGCCATTTCAGGAAAGCCCACGTGAAAATAAAGCAATGAAAATCACTTTCAGAATTGTGTATTCACTGACTCAACAATCAACAATTAATCTAGCGCTTTTGTTGTTGTTCATTACCGGTATGTCATCGTCAACAATAGCATATATTTTGTGATGACAGAGACTAAACAATTAACTATAATTTCATCGACTCTTTGAAGGATTTTTTATGATTTTTAATGGAACGCAATAATTTTAAAAAACTTCTCATATCGCCCCATAAAATAATCAAAGTAAATTAAATAAATAGATTAAACGAGTAGATAAGGAGTAAAGAGAGAGAAATTTTATTGATTTTATTTATTGATTGACATTGGCATCCTCATTTATACAAAAAAAATTGGTATATAAATACAGTCCATGGTCCACCTCATCATCCCCAATTTCAAACATCAAACATGTTATTATACAACGCAACGGAATACTCCTCAATCGAATCCTTTAGAAAACTGTTATAAGCTCCAACAGCACAAAGGCAACAAAAAACGCAATCCAATTGCCTATAATCTTTTTGAAGTTCCTAGCGTCAACGTCAAACACATACGCCATGAAATTGTACACGACCATGATAACTCCAACAATCGCTGAGATTATCAAAGATCCTCCAATAGGGTTCAATAGTAAATGCTTCTTGACGATCCTCCGGAATAGGTCACCTTCATCCAGTTTTGGCAGGTTGTCGACACTGTTATCGAGTGCTTTGCTGATCAAGATTTGCAGTGCTAATGAATACATCGAGATGAGAGCTGTGCGTCTTTTGTTCCGATGATTTGAACACCAAGTGTTAATATTGCTGTCAAGAGGAGGCCGACTAGTAGGGCTGCCATGCATGCGATAAAAAATGCCTCGCGGACTAGTTCAATCATTTTTGATGACATTTTTGCTGGTTTTGTAGGAAGAGAGTATGTAGGAAGGGAGGAAGAGAAGTCTCTTGTTGTAGGTGATTGGTTGAAATTCAGTAAGAGTCTAGGATATAAGCTGCACCTCAATTCATTTTCTATTTATTTGCCATCTTCGGAGA